>VWZZ01001264.1:2128184-2275501 GCA_013399095.1 Psophia crepitans | reverse complement strand
TGTGTGCGTGTTGTGTGTGGCGGGGGAGGGATGTGGATGAGGAGCGGGCTCTCTTTCTTTCTCACGGGGCTCAGTTAATCCTGCTGCCAGGCGGTGTTAAGCAGCAGTCTCAGCGCTGGATTCCAAGCGAGGGAGACGCGCAACCCTGAAGGCGCAGCGGAGGGGAGGCGAGAGAGGCAGCTAAAGAGAGCAGAGCGGGGGAAAAATCAAATCTATGCTTGGAACTGGGCTTCTTTTTCGCCAATGCAAAAGGGAATATGCAGCACATTTTTGCCTTCTTCTGCACCAGTTTTCTAGGGGCGGTGTTAGGGGCCAATTTCCCCAACAATATCCAGATAGGTGAGTGCTGAGCTCGGGGCCGTTCGGGAGGGATGTTCCCCGGCAAGTGGGTAGGGGTGGAGAGGGGGCGGTGGGGGGAAACTGACCCTTCCGTTTGCTTGGGAAAGCAAAATGTGCGTGTGTGAGAGAGAGCGAGCGAGGGGGTGAACAGCGAGGGCTGGATTTGTGCCTGGGTACCAGCTTTGCAAGAGCAGAGATGTATCAATTCGTGTTTGGGGGAGGGGAAGATTGGGAATAAATGCCTGCACACACACCAACGCAGAGGGGGGAAAAGTGCCTCTGAAATGGAGGAAGCATGAAAAAAAAAACAACAAACCCTGTTTCTTGCGCTGAGAAATGCCTGGGTTGCCATTGTGCGTTGCTGCATTTGCGAAAATCAGCGGTTGCATGATACATCTTTGTGAGGATGCTCTCATCTGTAGGTAACTGGGACGAGAGGTAACAAACAGGCGCTCTCTGTTGTTGTTGCTCAAGAATAAGGGCAGAGCTATTGGAGGAAGATTTTGCACTGAAGTCTCTTTTCATTTCATGCTACTTGCTTCCCCTGCGCACTGGCAGTGCCTGTTTGATTCCTTTCTCCCTTCCCGTAACTTCTCCGTGCTCCTCTCGCTCCCCAGGTTTATTATTACTCTCCCATTGATCTTTATGGATGGTGGTTTCTAACCTAGCCCCAAATCCTCTTCCCTGGCATGCCGGTTTGCTTTCCCGCCTCCCCTCTCTTTACAATGCCAATCAATTGCTAATCCACCAAGTTCAGGCAACTCCTGCCTGAGTGCAGCTGCACAATCGGTGCTTTTATTGCTGTTGATGCTGCATCCCTGTCTCCCTCCCCTTCCTGCCTCCCCTTTACCCCAAATTTGTGCACCATCTCAATTTTTTTTCCCTTTCAACAAATACGTGTAATAGCTTAACCCGCATCTTACTCCTCCGACACCCATGATTAGGCTGGGGGGTGGGAAGAACGGGGAAGAGGGGGATATCCTTGCACAAATGGCCCTTTCCACACAAGGAGATGCGTACTAAAGATGTGCAAAGTGCCATTCATAGCAGGTCCTTGCACATTTGTTTCTTCCTTGCACATTTGCTTCTTCCACCTGCCCTGGAGGGTGGGCATTGATACTTTCTGCTTCTTTAATTCTACCTTCTTGCTAACTGCTTTGTTTCCCTACAATGCCAGTAATAGTGCTCCCGTTAAATGCGTATAGATTACAGGACAGTCTGAATTTAATAGCATCTTTCTGGTGGCTGTGAAGGCATCTGCCGCAAGCCAAGTTTCCAGCTGGGGGAGCAGCAGGAAACTTTTCCTGGGGCTGGGTTGTTACAGCACTTTGTTCTAGGTCCATGGGGGCAGAAAGGTTCTGAACCTGGGTCCAGTCTGGTGCCAGTTCCCATTGTATTTATATCATCCTGTGGTTCTGGGCTTGTCTGTACTTCAGCTCAGATTGGTCCCTTTGAGGGTCAAACTTTTTATTTCCTGCTCTCATTCAGATTGGCCACTGTCACTTGTTAAATTTAAGGTTTCTCCATGCAGCAAACTTCCAGCAGCAGCAGCAGGTGTTTGGCCGTGGGTCCCACGTTGCTCTGGCTCTCGCAGCCCTGTTCCCACCCACCCAGTGCTGCCCCTGTTGGGCCAGGCTCAGCCAGTCTGCCCTGTACCCCGGAGTCCTGTAGTGAGGGGGAACCCCCACAGCCCTTCTGGAGCAAACGCTTTCTCTTAGTCAGCAGAGTTTAAACTGAGCCTAATTACAAGTGAGAGAAGGAGAAAGACAGACTCCCACGCCCACTTTATAAAGGTAACATTGGCAGCATTACTATTTTTCTTCCTTAAAGTTATGGGGGTGAGGAGGTTGACCCAAACCCCAACGTTTATCCTGACTCCGCAGGCTGCCGGGCCCAGGGATGCATCAGGGCTCCTAGATGTGATCCAGGCATTATGTAATGCACAGGCTGGAAAGGTTTCCTGCTCCCAGCCTGTCTGCAGCAGGCACAAACCTCCAGGTCTTGTGTGCCAGAGGGTTTTGGAGTGTAGAGGCGCTCCCTGGGCTGGGGAGCTATAGCCTCTGCTTGCAGGAATATTTTGAAATGAAGAGGTTGCTAATATGGATGTGCTTAAGACCTTTCTTCTTCTTGTTCTGTTTGTCTCCCCAGGGGGGTTATTTCCTAATCAACAGTCCCAGGAACATGCGGCTTTTAGGTTTGCGTTGTCTCAACTCACGGAACCCCCTAAGCTCCTTCCCCAGATCGACATTGTGAACATTAGCGACAGCTTTGAAATGACATACACTTGTAAGTAGTGGCCTTCACCGTGCACTCTCTTACTTGGTTTCTTTATTCTTGAATGGGTTTTTTTTTGTGTCTGAAGTATGAGACATCTTGCTCTAAACGTGTGACTCCTTTAGGGTCCATGCAAAACAACCCTGAACACACGGGCAAAGGATTTCTGAATCATTTTGGTCTGTGCTAAAACATAGCGGTGAGGTAGTGTTGCAGTTATTCAGCATGTTTTGTATTTTCTCCTTCATTGCATTCAAAGTGGTATAAACCCCCCAACAATTCATTTCCTCTTGTTTCTCTAACCTCTGCCCGACTCTTCATGTTGAGATTTCATTTCCATATTTCCTATAGCTGTGATATACAACAAAGACACCCCTTTCCACCCACAGGGAGCGCAGAAGTCTCTGTTTAGTGTGAACAACTTCTTCCCTAGCCCCAGTTTAGCCATCTGTCCTTGTAATTTATGAAAGACCTAGCAGAAAACAGCAGCTTGGTGCAAGCGGAGTCCAGATCCACACTAAGGGGCATGCCCAATAATGTGAGAGAGGTAAGAGAGTTCCCGTTTCCAGTACCAGCAAAATCACTGGCTCTAAAGACAGTTGTTAAAGACTGAATTCGCAACACACAGTTGATCCTAGGGTGCACCCGTGTCCTGCTAAAGCACAGCGCATTAGCTGTGCTGTTCTTGTTATGTGATACAGCCGGGCGAAGAAAAAAACCTGGCTTGCCAGGTAATGCCAAGATTAGCAGCAGCAAATAAGGAGGAGGACCAGAGGAAAGCAAAAACCGTAACACAGCCCTGTGGTTGCAACAGGGGCTGTTGCAGCATTTGTTTGCCTCGGAGTGAGCGGTGCGGTGCTGTGCACAAGGGGGTTTGCGCCGCTGGGATGCGACGCACAAGGAATTTCTTGGTTCGACCTGGTGTCAGACACTGCTTTCGCTCTCTGAGCCTGTGTGTGTGTATGAGGACTGTCAGGAGGGACTGGAGGAACCCTTCCCTTTGTAGAGCCTGTTGGATGGTTGTTGGCTCACGTCTGTAGTATCCTTTGGATTCAGTGAAACATCCTCTGCAGTTCAGTCGTGTGGAGAGTGGGGTAGAGGTGAACACAGACTGTTCTTTCTGCTCAGAAATACACAGAAGGGAATAATGCTTTCCTGCAAAAAGAACCCAGGAGTGTACAGGAGGAGAATTAATAACGCTCTTTGAAGGGGGGAAAAAAAAGAAGTTTTGCTTTTTTTTTCTGTTGGAGGGTTTGCAAGTACAAGATTGCAGGAATTTCTTGGCCAGTATGGCATAGGAGAGGGAAGTAATAATTTGGCCACAGTTTCACTGGAGTGTCTAATGACACATCTAAAGATTTTCTATTTTCTTTAATACCCCTCTATTTGCCAACTACAAGGTTTCCATCAAGCAAGAGCAACGATTTCAGCTCAGTCCAATGGCACTTCCTTGGCAGGAGAACTAGACAAGTAGAAGAAAAAGGACAGACCTGGTATCTATCAAGGGAAAGCGTCACCCACCTGGGGTAGAGTTGCTGACTGTGGCTGGGGATGAGCTATTTCAGTGCTGATAGCAGGAAGAAAGCAGAAACTGCAAGAATATCACTAGAATAAATTCTCCATCTGCGCATAGTTCTCCCTCCCTCTCTACGCCTGCCACTAATGATTTTGTTTACAGCATTAACGTTGATAGCAAGGCCATGATACCAGTTAGGCTTTAGAAATCTGTCATTAGGACCATGGGGGCGGGGGTGGTCTCACAAAAGCTGAATGGAAGCAAGGCAGCCTCCCAAAGGATGTTATATTTGAGCTCTATGTAGGGCACATTGTCCTAGATCAGACCCGCAGAGCACTCCGCACAGTCCAACTTCACTTGTCCTCATTTTTCTTTTCTTATAATTAAAAACTTCCCAAGTTCTTCCAGACTATGGAAGGCAGCATTTGTTTTGTGAGCACAAAAGAAGGTGTTATTCCACGTACTGTAGGGGAAAAAGAAACGCAACCCAAAAAAACCCAGGCTGTTGGAAGACCTGGTTTCAGTACTGTAGGTAGGGCTGGAGTGAAACTTTTGCTGGGAATTATCTCCTTCCTCATCTTCCAGCATATTCCTTTCCTGGTTGCCAAGACTAGATATCAGTAGATATCTGTTTATTTACTGCCCACGCAGTGGTCTTTATCTTCTGATGAAAGCCTGGCCATGTTACCAGTTAAAAGTACCAGTTTTTGTTCCCATGGAGATAGAGAACACAGCATTTCCTTTTCATTGGCATTGCCTGCTTCTCTGATGGTTAAGTCGAGGGTGTTTGGACCCTGTAAGCCTGGTGCTGCCACTATCAGGGTCTCCAGTAGGACATCTGAGGAAGACCAGTAGGTTCCAGCCCCACTGCAAGTCCTGTCTTCTGCCAGGATCCTGCCTCATGTGCTAAATGTAGTCCTGATGGCAAGTGCCTGAAAGCAGCACAATTCAAAACACAGAATATATATTAAGAATCAGTGGTGACGGCAGAAGCGAAAAGCCTTGTTGGGCAGCTTGTGGGGTGATGCTGAAGTGGCGGGATGAACTGCAGCAAAATGACAGCACCCTGTCTAAGGAGACCGTATGCAAAATGTATCTCAGCATCAACTGTGACACTGTCTATCTCTGCCTGACATATATCTGCTTGCCAGTTAGCAGCAAGCTTTGGTGTGGCAGTGAATTTACAGTATGAGGTGCACCCATTTGTGCACTGGTGACTGTGATAGGGAGCCGTTAATGATGTGCTAGTGACGATCGTAAATTGGTAACAGTAATATCCATGAAAATGATAAATCTAAAATATCAGGAGGCTGCTGTTGTCACTAGGCTGTCGCTGCGACAGCCCCACAATAACTTTTCCTATTTCTGATGCTTCCAGTTGTGGATGTTCTATCATTACACGGTGATCGTGAATACCTCTGCGTGGGGCAGCGTCCACCTGCGGGTCCTGCGGTCCCTGTGCGCAACACGTCAGTAGCGTATGATTTTAAGCAAACAGTAATTGTTAAGAAAGCGAAAATAGGTAGTAGGTACAACGTAACCTCATATTTCATGTGTGTGGTTGATGCTAATGTTGTTGCATCACTGAAACATGGGCACATTTCTGTAACTGAAATATCTCCCTGAATTCATTCCATCCCACAGAATAGGCGGCGGTGAGCAGGCTCTGTGTTTGCAGCTGGGTGCGTGGTGTGGAGTACTGGTATGAAAATACACACTTGCTGCTTTAAGTGTTCGTAACTAAAGGTTAGGAGACTTTATATTTTTGTGGTGTTTCTTCAAAGGCTGAGGCAGTTGTTCGGGGGGAAGGTGAACGTAGGGTCCCTCCTTCAGCAGAAGCATACAGCAGTGCCGGGTGGCTGCAAAGGGTGAAACGATGCTGTGGCGTAGCTGAAAGGTTTGACTAGTGATGTAGCAGAGCAAAACCCTTCTGATCAGCTTTGAAGACATGTTCACAGGTTCTGCCTTCAGCCGTGTTTGGAAAAGAGCTTTATGGCCTCCACGCAGTCGCTAGCAAACTCTGCCTCACTGGGTTTTGCCGTGACTGACTGCGCTCGGGGGCAGACCTAACGCGGCAGGGTTGATGCTCCAGGTCAGGGCTGAGAGGTGTGGGAAGACGCAAGGACACAGGAGGTCTGAAGCTTAGGAGAGAGCTGCAAATCCCTATCCCTGGCAGGTCTGCGGTGGACACGAGCATTGTGTCCTGTTGGCAGCAAAGGAGTGAGAGGTGCTTACTTGAGACAACTGGTGCTGGGAATAGTTTTCTCTTATTGCTTGTCTCAGCTTCCATTCGTGCACACGTAACGCACATCCCCATCCTGTGCGTAGCCCAGCTCCTCGGGGGATATGAGTTGCTTCAGCCCAAGCTCCTTGGCTTTATTTAATCTGTGGTGCAGAGACTCCTGCTTTCAGCCTCTGGCCGGAGTCCTCAGGTGAGCCCTGGCAGCGTCAGGCGGACACGGTGGTGGTTGCTCTCGCTGCCCGGGGAAGACGACTGCTCAGCGACAGATTTCCCTGGCAGTGGCCTGGGGGACGTGCTCTGCTGAGCGGTGCTCGCAGAAGGTGAGTCACCAGCTTGGTAAATCCACCCCTGCAAAACTAAGGTCACTTTGTAGGGATGACCAGTGACTAAAAAAAGCTCCGTTCAGCACAGAGCCCTGTAGCTCTGCCGGCGCAGCCGTCAGCTCTTGTGCGTGTTTCGGTGTTGGGTTACTGAGAAGAGACACTTAGGAGCTGTCCACCTGGAACGCAGAGGTCTGCACAGGACAACAGCAGGATTTTGTAGCTGCAAGAGAACTTGTAAAGAGACTGAGAAACATGGAAGGAGAGGGATAAATAATTCATTGTAGGCACAGCTACAGGTACTGCGGGGTCCTCATACTGAGTAGGGGCTGTGGGTGCTGCTAGAATATCAACAGTTGGATCTGCATTAGAAAATGAACATGTAGTTTGGAATCTGTTCATATTTTATGAAGGCCTCCCAGCACCAATTAGAGAGGGATTTGTAGTCATCACTTGCTCTGTGCTTATGTTCTTATCAATAGCAGCAAGCTTAGATTCAGATCAGCTATGAAATGAAGTATTTCTTTTTCTTCTTTTTCTTGGATACTTATGTATATAGATAGAGAATTTCTGGAGATTGCTTTTTATCTCTTAAATTACCTCTCAGAGACAGGAAGGACTAGGCAAACATTTGAATGTTCTCAAACGAGGTTCTAAATTTGGCTTAATTAAACAATTATTGTGTGTTGAATTTAAAGGAAGCTTCTCTGTTGACAAACATACGATGGTCGCCATTTCTTGGAAAGGTGTTGCTGTAATTATTCCAGCAGCAATCAATTAAAATGCAATTTTTATAATTAAACTTCCACAGTCTAAATAAGCCCAGCCCTGTAATAGTATGTAATTGTTGTGGTGTTGGTAGACTTGTTATTTTTGCAGTGTCAGAAATCTCCTGTAAATGCTTTGGGATTTTTTTCCCCTGCAGAGCTCAGGATGATAGCTATGACTATTTAATGTGAGTTAAGGCAAAAGAAACGGATTTAATGATCAGATGTGGTCTGATTAATACAACAGAGGTACTACAAGGAAATACATCTCCTTAGATTTTGTAATAGGAAAAGATGTGATGCAGGCAAATGAATCACAGAGCATCGATTCACGTTAGATCACATTGAGGTTAAGGATGCTCAATTCCTGGCAGGGATGGGCTGTGGCTTTCTAGTAATTGCATGTTTGTTTAGTGAGATGCCAGCACCTTACAGAGTCAGGTCCAGCTCTAAGGAGGGTGCTGATGGGTGAAATCCTGCCACACAGGAGGGAATGGGTCCTGGGAGTGACACCAGTCTCCTGTGTCCAAGGTGTCGGCAGAGGGTCTGAGGTGGGTGCTGGGTGCTTGACAGTCTCAGCTGCCAATGAAGAAGGTGGGAACTCATCCCATGTGCTTTTCCCAAGCAGGAAAAGCATTCAAAAGATGAGTGCCAAGCCATTTCCTCAGCTACAACTGCCAGGACAGGGTGGGATGTCTGCTTTCATGGATCTGGGCATGGAGAGCCTTGGGTGAACGTGGGCCAATATCATCAGCAGGGACGCTGACGGGGCTCCACCGTCATTTGGCGAAGGCAGCCCTGCCGAGGGGCTGGCAGTGCACGTCAGGCATCAGGAACGGGTTTCCCACAGTCTTGTGTATCCATTTCTGTCCAAAGAGCATGGGGACACTTATTCTTTGCAAGACTATTTTTATGTATTTAATTTTTGATCCTGGGCTGTGAGAGTTGTGCCTGGGGAGAAAAGCTGATGTAGAATAGAATCACAGAATTGTTTAGGTTGGAAAAGACCTTTAAGATCATCAGGTCCAAGCGTTAACCTAACACTGCCAAGTCCACCACTAAACCATGTCCCTAAGCACCACATCTACACGTGATGCAATTAGGCAAAATCAGAGGAAGAATAAGGGGAATTTCATACCTGCAAATCTATCTGCTCATCTGGAAATACTCATCGGTGACAAGCAAAAAAGAGAGTGAAGAAGTAAAATTTGGGCTCTGCAGCAGGCAGAGAAGGGATTTGAGAAACAGTGAGCAGCAGAGGCCAGACCTGTCCATTGTGCGACAGTCAGTTTTTGCTCACAGCTCATCCTTTCTTCTCTAAAAATAAAGCTTTTTCATGTGAATAGGGATTCTACTAAGCCAGAAACACGCAGGCTTTATTTTTTAGCATATTAGCAAGGTGAGAGTGGAAACCTTCATGTGGCTGCGAGGAAGGCAGCGTGGGAAAGCACGCTGTTCTTTTTCAAAACTCTAGTGGGGATTTTAGATATATACATTTACATTTCTCTTAATAGGGTTAGGGCCCCAAAGGCAACAGCTCTCTGCCAGTGGAAACGGAAACTGTCCCGGTTAGCTTCAGTAACACGGGGAGCTCAGAGCAAACACAAAATCAACATGCTCCTTAAAGAGGCAATAAGTCGGGGAGACTTTAATATTCTGCAGATCCAAATTCTCCAGGGTGCGGTATTAATACAAGTCTGAAGACAAAAATGCATTTATTTCAACTGCATTCCTTTAAAGAGAGATGGGTTTTTACTTCTCTGTCTTTAGTTGTGTAGAACTGAAACAGGGTAATGTTTTTCCCAGTGGAAAGTACTGTCTGGTAGAGCAAGGGGTGTGCTTTGGGAGATTACCTGGACTCCTGAGGAAGTCAGATACTAGGCAAGAAGCAGAAGAAGGGCTGGACTGAGCCATTAGCAATCCACCATCATCCCAGAAAAAAAAATAATTCAAAATAATACCAAGTGATTAGAATAATAACAGCATGTTATCTGGCAGAAATTGTTCCCTGCTCACCTGCTGAACTGATCGTTCATTAGCTTACACGGTAATGAGTCTCTAGTTGATTTTTTCATGCCGCCCTTTAGCAGCCAGACCCACTTTGTTCTCACTGGGGTGTTCTTAAAAAAAACACACCCACCAGAACAACATAAAAGAAGAAAAAGAAAAAAAAAACACCAAACCAGCAATGATATTCTTTTTATTAATGTATATAAGTTACTTTCCCTACTCTTTGCAAACTACACCCTTGCCAACCCTCATCCAGGGTTGCAGTTCAGGAGGAGACATGCTTATACATCGCAGGATTGATTGATCCTTGAGGAAGTAGCAGTGAGCAGCAACGAAGAGGCGAGTAACAGCTACAAATTGCTATATCTTGGCTTCTTCAAGAGGGTCTTTTCATTCTTTGATTTTATTTGTTTTTGACAGAGCGGAGGAGTGCAAAAGAAAACAACTGATGTCAAAGATTGAGATGTAACATACAATTGATGGCAGGATTCTTGTGTGGATATAGCGTATGTGTCTGCGCCTCTCTGCTATGGGAGTCTTGGCTTTGATTTAATAAGCGAGATCCTGTAACTATGTTAATAGAGATGAAGTGGGAGGGAGATGAAAGATTGAGGGCTGGAGGGTCGGAGGAAAGACACAGAAGCTGCAGTGGCTGATCTGGATGCAGAGTGGAAGAATCTCACATGAAAGGGAGGGCTGTTTCTTACCTCTCTGCCCTCCCAAACACTTTAGCAGTAAGCTTCAACAGGCAAAAGACATCAGTGACTACGCTGATTCAGATGTGGTTTTTCTCCCGCGGTCCTGCTGATATCCCCGGAGTGCCCTGAGCCTTGTTAGCTCTCTTTCCGTGCAGCACCCACACTCCATTCAGTGCCATGCGTGAGAAAATTGACCGTGTTGTTATTCTGGAAGGTGAGCAGCAGAAAAAAAATATCAGGAGGTGTGGGAGCTTGAGGGGAGAGCACAGGTGAGCGAGGTCCAACAGAGAGCACACAGGGATGGAGGATGGAGAAAACACAGGGTCAGGAGACGCAGCGTGGGAAAGAGGACAGGCGGCAGCTCTAGAGGGGCCATGGACATGCTGTAGCCAGTTTGCCCTTGTCTCTCTTTTCAGCCCTTACCTAAGCCTGGGGAGGTTCTGCTTTCTGAGGGGTCTTCCTCCTTCTGCCCAAATACGAGCTGGATCCTGCTGGTGTCTCCCATCTGGCCAGATCCTAGCTCAGCTCACTCCTGGCCTCCCTCTTCCTCAGTGCAACTGCTGCAGAGCCAAGCCACGGTGCTTAGGGCAGGGAATCCCCTGCACGGGTGGTTATTGCAAACTGCCAGCGTGTTTAACACAGCCTGCAGCCCTCTTGCTGCTGCTGTGACAGATCCAGCGTGCCACTGTGCTTTCCCCGTGGTCAGCCTTGCGCAGCATACTTATTGCATGATAAACATGTGGTATTTATATAGATTATTGCATGATGCATGTGAGAGGGTGATCATGTGCTGGTCTTGAGATGGGATGGTTTGGTCAGGGAAAAGGGAGACAGCAAATGCTGAGATGCCGACCACGGTGGGATGAAGGTTAGTTGGAAAGGAGGCTCTTGTTGGAGCACATGTGGCAGGGGAGGCTTGGAGGTGACCACCCGCTCAGTGTCTAGCAGGGACCCAGATCAGCAGAGAAATGGGAGCAGGTCTGGGCCGCCAGCACTGTCTGCAAAGGGCTGGAGCAACCAGCGGAGCTGCAGCTGAGAAAGAGGCCTGGCCAGCAGGGAGTTCAGGAGAAATGTCTTTGTGCAGAAGGTGATTAATGTCTTTAATGAACTACCAAAGGAAGTAATAGAAAACCAAACCACATACGGCTGCGGTGGGGGAAGGGGCCGAGGGGACGTTGCTGTTGCAGGAAAGGATGGGGAAGCGAGCTGCAGCGCAGCCCGTGCAGCGACGCTGTTTCCAGTTCACTGTCCCAGAAAAACAGCCGGGCACAGCAGCTGTCCCTAGTCCGTCCCGAGCAAAGGCAGAGCTGAGTGCATTTCACGGTTCAATCAGAATTAATTCAGTCTTCCTGCCCGTCCTGGTTCTAGGGTCTTTCCTGCTCGTCTCGTTATGTCTGTGCCAACCAAAACCCAGTGCTTCAAGGTGTGGGCATGGTAATCCGGGAGTCCTCATGCTCCTCTCCTGTGGGGACAGTGGAGGGGAGAGCCTTCGGGAAGACCAGAGCCTCACTGGAGGCTGGGACCTGGATTAGCCTAGGCTGGCAGGCATCAAGAGTAGTCACTTGTTTGGGAATCCACAAGAAATGTGTGGATGAACTCATGCAAATTTCTAACCCTGAGTCATCTATATCATAACATCCTCCACCTTAGCAGCCTTGTGTGCCAGACTCAGCAGAGACCTCGGAGGGAGCAGATACCAGCACCTCTCCTGAACCCGCAGAGCCCCACACAGTCCCGGGGCTTGCAGCGGGATGCCTATTTGCAGTTACCCACAGACCAGAAAATCAGCTCTTCATGTTCCTAGGCATGCCCCCTAATAATTAGGGGGGCAATGAGTTCACCGTGCAGCCCCCAGGTAGGAAGCGAGATAGCTCTTGCAATTCCACCTCTGCTCCCAGAACAACCACACACCTTCAGAGATGAACCCTTTCCCAACAAGCCCAGATCACCACTTGTTCTGGAGTAACTAGCAGTAGTTCAGGGTACAGGCTCGCTCTGTCAGAGGAAACTCGTTGAAGCATCGTCACAGTTTTAGTGAGGCTTAACAGTCGTGCTGAAGTGAAAAAAATCAACATTATCTCAGCAGCTGTGAGTTAAAAGACCATTCCCAAACTTCTTTTCTTGGGGACCTTTAGCCCAGCAAAGCTTGTTCTCAAGTGAAGTCCTTACATGGATCAAATACTGGGTGTGTTTTCCCCTAATTAAACTTTTCCTTCCTCTGCGAAGCACCAGGTTAAAGCAATAGAATTGCATGTTTACCAGGTCAGTTCTGCTTTGCCAGATGTCTGTGGAGAAACAGAAGAAAAGAGGGGAAGAACGAAGCCCAGGATTGACCCAGGTTGTTCATGTCACTGTCTGTATGCCCTAGCGTCCTTAAGCAGCAGGTCGTAAGTCCGTAAAGCATGAAGAAGGGAATTTTCCCTCTCTGACTTTTCTGGCTAAGGATTAGTTGCCCTCACCTAAGCTACTCATCAAGGTTACCTCTGTAATCAGCAGCGAGCCCTCCAGTGAGCAATTGCTTCAAACTGTCTTAAACACCCACCCTAGTACGGGAGGAATTGTCCTCCAGAGGTCCCTGCTTATAGAATAGAATAGAATCATTAAGGTTGGAAGAGACCTCAAGGATCATCCAGTCCAACTGACCCCCCACCACCTATTACCCACTAAACCATGTCCTTCAGTACCACGTCTAACCTTTCCTTAAATACCCGCAGGGACAGTGACTCCACCACCTCCCTGGGCAACCCGTTCCAATGCCCGACCACCCTTTCCAAGAAGAAATTTCTCCTCATCTCCAACCTGAACCTTCCCTGGCGCAACTTGCAGCCATTTCCCCTTGTCCTGTCACTAGTTATCTGTGAGAAGAGGCCGACCCCCAGCTCACCACAGCTTCCTTTCAGGAAGTTGTAGAGGGCAACAAGGTCTTCCCTGAGCCTCCTCTTCTCCAGACTAAACAAGCCCAGTTCCTTCAGCCGCTCCTCATAAGACCTGTGCTCCAGCCCCTTCACCAGTTTCGTTGCCCTTCTCTGGACACGCTCCAGGGCCTCGATGTCTTTCTTGTGGTGAGGGGCCCAAAACTGGACACAGTACTCGAGGTGCGGCCTCACCAGGGCTGAGTACAGGGGGACAATCACCTCCCTGCTCCTGCTGGCTACACTATTCCTGATACAGGCCAGGATGCCGTTGGCCTTCTTGGCCACCTGGGCACACTGCCGGCTCATGTCCAGGCGAGCATCAATCAACACCCCCAGGTCCTTTTCCTCCACACAGCTTTCCAGCCACCCCGCCCCCAGCCTGTAGCGCTGCCTGGGGTTGTTGTGGCCAAAGTGCATGACCCGGCACTTTGCCACATTAAACCTCATCCCGTTGGCCTCTGCCCAGCGATCCAACCTGTCCAGGTCCCTCTGCAGAGCCATCCTACCCTCCGGCAGATTGACACTTCCCCCCAGCTTGGTGTCGTCTGCAAACTTACTGAGGGTGCACTCAATTCCCTCATCCAAATCATCCACAAAGATGTTGAAGAGGATGGGCCCCAGCACCGACCCCTGGGGAACACCACTCACAACCAGTCGCCAGCTGGATTTCACTCCATTCACCACCACTCTCTGGGCCTGGCCATCCAGCCAGTTATGAACCCAGCAAAGAGTGTACCTGTCCAGGCCATGGGCTGCCAGCTTCTCCAGGAGAATGCTGTGAGAGATGATGTCAAAGGCTTTGCTGAAGTCTAGGCAGACTACATCAACAGCCTTTCCCTCATCCACCAGGCAGGTCACCTGGTCATAGAAAGAGATGAGGTTGGTTGGTTATCTCTCTGGTTGATACGGGAAGCCAAGGTGGCAAACTTGGCTTAGACAGCTTACCGTGAGACCTTGAGAGGTAGGTGAGATGAATCCTACCTGCAGTATTATGTCCTCCTACTAGTTCCTCAACACTCTGCTGAAGGCGATACCTGAGCAGTGCCAAACACTTTCCTGCTCTCCCTGCACGCAGCCTGTAAAGGCTTTGATAAAAGCAGGCGTCACTCTGCAGACAGGCAGCTCGCAGTTGGCTATTCTGATGCATTGCTAAGAAGTGATGAAAACATATGTTCATGGCATAGAAACTGCTCTTCTCAGATTCACCTCCTGTATTTCAGTACAGTACCACAGTGGTCCCTCAAGGGCAGGCGTCTGCCATCATCCCGAGACGTGCTCTCATCCTTTTGGGCTCTTTTATTTCTCACTTTTCATGGGCTCGCTGCTGGCAGTAGTGTTTGCAGTGCTCGGCCTGGGTTTGCTTTTGCTGCCTTTAAGTGGATCTCTTTCTCCCTCTTTCTGTCGATGTGCTCCTGGCTGATGCTGCCTTCCCTAGGAGTAGGCTCCAGGGGATCATAGAGTCCGTATCATCGGGGGAGGAATGCCTTCAGATGCTAACTGCAGCATTTTCAAAATAGCGCCTGGGGATTTGACTGAGCAATCCCCACTGGCTCTGATGGAAAGGGCACAGTTAAGCCCTGCGTGGCACTGGAATGATATTGTAAGTTGGGAGGGGGACAGGGTGGGCAGGGAGGAGGTAAAAAAAAAAAAGAAAAAAAGGAAAAAAAAGCCGTTTGGCCTAAAAGAAAAAGTAATTTCTGAAGTAGCATCCTTTAGCAGCTGAGCCAAATGAGACCCAAACCCCTGGATCAAAACACACCTGAAAATCCTTGGCATAGTCTGAATCCCACCCTGCTCTGGTCCTGAGTTCTGATGCCCATTTGAAAGCAATCTCAGAGGAGTGTGATAGTGATGTGCATTCAGGTTTCCTGTTCCAAGCCTATTTCTGAAAGGAAAGTAAAAGTGTGAATCCAAACTAGCAACTCGACCAGGACAACTTGGAAAATAAAATTTAAAATAAATAAAAAAATCATTCCCCTTGGCTCCCAGGGCTGTGCAGTGAAACCTAGTGATGTGGAGGGAATCGGGATCAAGTTGACAGAGCAGCATCCTCTGGTGGGGCCGCGGGAGCCTTTGGCAAAGGTGTGTTTGTCTCTTTGCTGTCCGCGCTCTGCAGTCGGAGGAATGAGGTGCGTTGTTGTAGGGCTACGGGCGCTCGTGCTATAGGATGGTTCATGTCCAGAGCTGCAAGAGGGGCTGCAGATGTGTAGTGTGCAGGGGTTAAGATTTGCAGTGTTTTTCCTGGCTATCCTTGCCTGCAGCCAAGGCAACAAATTATTCACTTTCAACAACAGCAAATTTACATCAAAAAAAGGCTCCATCAAAAGGAAATCGCATTTGACAGCCTCCCTTTAGCCACAGGAGAGCAGCAAGCAGGCAGGCGCAGGAGGCTGCCTTCCCTTCCCGTCCCTCGCTGTCTGTGCGTTCTGTGGCTTTGGCATTGCAAAAATGGGAAGCAGCTGTAAGCCCTCTGGATCACAAATGGATCTGGGAGCCTGCTACCTCTGCTAACAACTCATTCATTATCTCGGAGCAGACAGTTTCCTCTGAGCCAGTGCAATCTATCATTTCTTAAAGATGCTGTGTGAGATTGAAAGAATTTGCTTTAAGAATTGGCACCTGGAGACCAGCAGTGAGTTCATCTTTGGGAAGGAATCTTTCTCACTGGGTTTTCTTTTTCCCATCTTCCCCTGGAGCAGTCCGTGGGTAAGGCTGCCCAGGGTGGGCAGGGAGAGAATGTGCAGCACACGCACTTCTTCCTCTGAAAAGTTCGAGAGCAGCCCTGCTCTGAAAAAATTCCATAAGAGAAATGAGGACCCTTTGCTTCTCTCTCTGTGTCCGAAATACTGATGAAAGGAGAGTTAAGAGGCTGTTCCAGCCCCCTTGCACAAAACCCATACATGCAACTCCAGGCAGGTTAAGTCTGCCACGCACAATATCCCACCTGCAATCACCACCCGCTGCTGCCTGGCCTGGATTTCATGCTGTGTCAGCACAGCACTGCTTCCTCTGCAACATCAGCCCGTTTGCTCCCCCAAAGTGTGGGGTTACACAGTCAGAAAGGGGCTGTGGGGCCAGGCTGCAGCCCCAAACAAGTCTCTGCACCCAGATACCTTCAGTCAAAGCAGCTCTCCCAAAGGGTGCTTCCCTGTCATTTTGCCCATTGCACTGGGTGAGGGTCCAGGCAAGGGTCTGGTGGGGTCTCCAGTGCAGATGTTGAGTGATCTGACGTGGGCACTCTAAATCTAACCTTCCTTTGCTATAGAGAGCAGTGAGGTGATGAAAGCCCATGTTTATTATGCTCCTTGCAGAAGCTATGAGCTCACACCAGTGGTTTTGGCTGCTGTTATCTCCTGGCTGCTTAAAATCCTGGGCTCCCAATGGGCTTCAAGGGAATTTGCTGTCAGAGCAGGGGAGATGGTAAGATGCGTGGTGCATGCGGCAACCTTGGACTGGAGATGGGGTGCCCCCGTGTGACGGAGCACTGTGACCCTCAGCAACTCTCCTTCCCAGTTTTCATGTTTAGTGAAACATGAAAGGTTGGTGTGGTTTAACCTTTCCTCCTGTAGTTTGCACTCAGGAGTTATTGGAAGGCTAGCATTTGTCTTAATTTTGGTTTGCTTTTAGAAACATCTTTTCAGCGTGAAGGGAAATCAGGGCTACACATACTCGGTTCTGCCCTGGATTTGCAGATGAAGCCCTTTCTAAAGAAGGTTCACTCGATCCAAAGGCACTCAGGGGGATGTTGTAGTCTGTGATCCTGTCACTGCTGTCTTTACCTTTCCTTGCAGATTTTGCCCAGCAACGCTATGCTCCACCCTGATTTTTTCTCATTCTTCCCTTCCCTGCAGCAGGATTTTCCTCTTGGCTGTTCTGCTCCTGTCTGTGCCTGTAACTGTTGCCAGCCCCATGCTTAAGATGTCATGATGAGCTCATGGCTGCCACGGTTCCTGCTGTTCACCTGTTGCGTCTCCCTGTTGTCACGAGTTTAGTAAGCTCTCGCAGCAGTGTTTCACCATTATATTTGTTTACCAAATATTTGGGGTCCTGATTGTTA
This sequence comes from Psophia crepitans, assembly GCA_013399095.1. NCBI lineage: Eukaryota > Metazoa > Chordata > Aves > Gruiformes > Psophiidae > Psophia > Psophia crepitans. The sequence continues at coordinate 2,258,363 of VWZZ01001264.1, read as the reverse complement.
TCTTAGGCCTGTGAGTACCAAAAATCAGATCTTTAAAGGCATTTCAATGTTTGCCAACTCATCCAGGAGCATCAGTACCTCAACGTGACACAGTGTGTTCTAAACGATACTAAGCGTCCCTGTCGGTCTGGTTCGAGCGTAGCACAAACAGGATTAACGGATATTTTTTTTTATCCAATCTTTTTTTTTTTTTTTAATGAAAGAATAAGCCAAAAATGAGGTTTTATTATTATAGGTCAGGGATTTTTTTTCATGGAAGGTGTGTGTTTCTGCTCTTCTGTGGTGATGCTACTGTTGGCTGCAGAACAGGCTGTAATGACAGCTAAATCGTGACGCACAGTAGGACAGGATTGCTCCCATGGTCCACTTTCCTCCTGCTCATGCGTGGGTAAGCCAGGGGTGCTCACCCCATCTCTGACTATTTCTGGTTTTGCTGCATTTGGGTGGACGTGGGGAAAGGATGGTGTCGGGTGCTCCCAGCCTGGCTGTGCTGTGGTGGAGGATGCAGAGCCTGCACTGCTGGATTCAGCTCCTCCTCTGGCTTGGTTTGCCACGGTGCTGTAGGACACCTCGTGTGGGAGCTGATTCCCTTCCCCAGATCCTCATTTCTCTCAGAGAGAAATCTTGCATTGGTCTCACACCTTATTTTCTGGTTTGTCAGAAGAATCTCCTGCCAAGATCAGATGACTGAGGAGCTGTAATGGCTTCTTTGTGGAATTTTTTTCCTCAAGAAGTGAGAGGGGAAAAAAAATGTGTCAGGGATACACAAAGACATCGATGGTTAAAAAAATAAAAGTAGTCTTGAAAAGGGTGTCTTGAGAAAAAAAGAAAGAAAATTGAGTTTTAAGCAAGTTGTAGAAGCAGGGACAGATGATAAATGGGAGCTGAAGGCTTGTGGCAAGTGCATTAGAGGCAGCTTCTAATGTGTTCTTTAAATCAACATTTGTTGCAGTTTGGCCCCGTCCGCAGACAGCGGCTAAAGCGAGCAGTGAAATGCCTCCGCTGATCCTGCGTCCCATCACTCTAACCGTGGGGCTGTGCAATTACTGAAGGCACCAGCATGAAAGCGGACAAAGTCTGAGGTCCTGGAAGAGCAGCACCTGATGCACTGGGCTGTGTAGGCTTTTCTGCAAGGAATCTAATCATTTTTCTGCAAGGACTAATCACTTTTCAGACATGTGCTAATGTTAACAGACCTTGACTTCAAGCCTCAGATGACCTGCCTGTGCCTTTGAGAGCGTGGTTGTGTTGGTAGCTTTTCTTTCTCTTGTATGCAAGGCTGCATATCAAGGGTGGCTTTGGGGGGAAGTTACATCTTAGGGGTTTTCTTGGTACTTTCGCATCCTGGTGACAGTTTTTTGCCTTTTTTTTTTTTTTTGTAGACTGGATGGGGGGGAGTGGAAAGGGCTGGCATTGATGAGATACCACCAAAGTCGTGCTGGGAATATCTGGAGCCTCCTCTGATTCAGCAGCATCCATTTAGCTGGAAAGGTGTTCAGAAGGGGGGATGTGCTTTCTTTGACTGTCAGGGTTGATAAATAAGTGAAGAGAGCACTTGCCCATAGGAGAGAACACAGCTTTGCATTTCTGGCCAGTCCCACACTGACCTCATTTTCTTGCTTGGGCTCATGTTTACAGTCCTTGCTCTTCCAGGTGAATCTGAGCCCCATTCAGGAGAGTCCATAGAACACTGGCAGGTGGGGACAGCTGGCTGGTACGCAGAGCTCTCCTGTGTCTGCTGACACATGAGCAGCACAGAATGACATCTGGGAGGTGATGGGGGAACTACTCCTCCTGGAAGTGCCAGGCAACATACGGGTAAAGGCCATGTAGGTGCTTGAGTGGGTGAACGGAGACTACCTACGCATGCAGGATTCTTGGCAACGTTTTCCCCCAAGCAGACTTTGCCACAGAGCAGCCTGGCAAAGTGGAAGTGCCGAGGGGCCAAGCTGAGCGGCCGCAGTCCATATTATTCACCATCTGTTTTCCCATTGCCGTTATGACAGCAGGAAAATGTCCTTCACGTTGGCAGCCTAGGCTCATTCATCTCCGTTCCCCAAGTGACGAGAGCATGATTCACTTGCTTGTCTCAATCCCCATCTTCCTCCCCAAACATGGTGCTGGGGTTCAGCCCATAAGGCTGGCCAGCTTGGCTGACACCCTTCGCACCATGCTGCCTTGCCAGAGTTGGGACGCACAGAGTGCTGGGGATGTGCGCTGACATGACTGAGCCACTTTGGAAGAGGAGGGACTGAACCAGCTCTACTTCCTCGCTGCCCTCAGGGAAGCCTTTAATCTCCCTATGGGAAGAAACTCATGGAGGTGCACTTAAAATTCTAACCCTTGCACAGAGAAGGGCTTCTCTTGATTTCAGTTTTGTGCAGCACCAGGCAGCCTCACGGTGGGTGAAGCTTTTCCATTCAGCTCAGCCAATATGCCCTTAATTTTCCTTTTTCGTCTTCAAAGTCTGAAGAAAGATTATCAATAACTCTCATTTGAGTGAAACCTTTCCTCTATAGACAAACTTCCTTAGGAGAAAAAAAAAGGTTAAAGGCTGTGGATCCTCTGCTTGTTTGAGTCAAGCCTGACATCCTACTAGAACTCGGTCTTTATCAGATAAAAAGCTAGTTGGCAAGCGGCTTGCTCTCTCTGCATGTCTTGCAGGTTTCCTCTCCTCTCCATGTAAGGCAGGCAGTTTGTGAGGGTTCTTCCGTCCCATGATTACCCAAAGTGTTTAATTGGTTGCGACTCGACACCCACCAGGCCTTTGAGGAGTCTGTCCAGTCCCTGAGAGGACCATGAACCATCCTCAACCTAGACAGAGTCAAGGAGATCTTTTCATACCCATGTTAAAGCAACCAAAAATCAATTCCTTTGGGCTTGCTTCTTCTAAGTCAGGGCACTCCATAACCAAAAGACTCGATACAGCCCAATACATTTCCCAGCAGATCCAAGGTAGATGTGCTGGAGATGTTGCAAATAAGGAGAAATGTATGTTCTGTTTTGTTTTGCCTGCTGTGATTTAGTAGCAGTGATTGTGGCGAGGCCTGGAGTTTTCCAGTCTGAGTTTGGCAGAGAAAAAGAGAAAATGTCTAACGACTGCAAGAATTATAATTATTGTTAGGTATTTCTGTGGTGTTATCAAAGTATGAAGGGAATTCTAGGAGGGCTGTAAATAAATGCTTTCTCCCAGGATGTCCCCAGGTTGGACCCTGGCAAGCTGGCTCTGTGCAGGTGTCCTTCCCTGAGTGACTCCCTTCTGAGTTGCAATCAATAGCAAAAATAACTGTGGGGACAGTCAGGTACACCAAAAAGTCAATATGCCTGATAGGATATTCTCATAGGCTCTTTATGGGAAACTGCCTATAAAAGTTTTTGTTTTCTGAGGACATGAGAAGTTGCTAGGAGGAGGTGGGGGGGCATTAGCCTTGTTAAAATGCCCAAAATATTTATTAAGGACATGATTCCTCTATATTCTCTCATGATAGAATGCCCCAAATCCAGTGACACTAATTAACTACTTAAACTTTTCCTTCGCACCCACCCCCAGCCATGGCCAAATCTCTCTGGATTTAGCAGCACAGCAAAAGATTTAACAGAAAGTTTAAATGAGAAAAGCGTATGAGAGGAGAAATTGTAGGATAAGATTTTGTGCCTGTTAACTGATGGCATTTATAAATTATAGCTGAGAGATGTCATATCAGTGGAAATGGAAAACAGCTTAGTAGATTATAAAAATACCCACTATAAACCATTTTAATGCCTAATTTTTTTTTTTAAATCTCTTATGGTAGGTGTCATAAAAATGCATTCTAGCAGAAAGGATAAAAATTTTCTCTCGGTAAACTGGCTAGCTGGTGATTAGAGGCTGTCAAGGAGAACAAACTTGATTAGGCTGAGGTGCTGAAGTTTGGCTAAACGCAGCAGTCTCCCGTTTCTAGGGATGTGAGTTTGCTTGCCGGCAAAGTGTATCCAAACCTACAGGGCAAATATCACCACAGCAGAATGTCCTCCCATCCCAGTGCAGCTCTTCTCAGCCGGGAGAGGAAGGCTGAGGAGCAAGCGGTGGGGGCATAGCTGCGGGGCAGGACATGAAGGGAAGTCACAGAGGGACAGCAGCCCAGGAGGGAAGAGCAGGGATTGCTGGCAAGTGCAGCTGTGGATGTGAGATAGGACGGTACAAAAAGGTAGTTGTGGGATGTCTTGGAAGGACCCGTGAAGTGGCGATGGACAGAAAGATGCATTCTGGTGTCTACCAGGCTGCAGTGGCTTTGGTTCCACCACTTCCTAGAGTATCCCGCCTAGTAGATGAGGAAGAAGCTGTGGATGTCATCTACCTGCACCTCAGCAAAGCCTTTGATACAGTATCACACAGCATTCTCCTAGGGAAGCTGGCAGCTCATGGCTTGAACTGGTACGCTCTTTGCTGTATAGAAAACTGGTTGGAAGGATGCGCCCAGAGAGTTGTGGTGAATGGTGTTAAATCTAGTTGGCAGCCGGTCACTAGCGGCGTTCCCCAGGGCCCGGTCTTGGGGCCGACGCTGTGCAACGTCTTTATCGATGATCTGGATGAGGGGATAGAGTGCACCCTCAGTAAGTTTGCAGATGACACCAAACTGGGAGGCAGTGTCAGTCTGCTTGAGGGTAGGAGGGCGCTCCAGAGAGATCTGGACAGGTTGGATCGATGGGCTGAGGCCAACTGTATGGGGTTTAACAAGGCCAAGTGCCGGGTCTTGCACGTTGGTCACAACAACCCCGGGCAGCGCTACAGGCTTGGGGCAGAGTGGCTGGCGAGCTGCCTGGCAGAGAAGGACCTGGGGGTACTGGTTGACAGCCAGCTCAACATGTGCCAGCAGTGTGCCCAGGTGGCCAGGAAAGCCAACAGCATCCTGGCCTGTATCAGGAATGGTGTGGCCAGCAGGAGCAGGGAGGTGATCGTCCCCCTGTACTCAGCCCTGGTGAGGCCGCACCTCGAGTACTGTGTCCAGTTTTGGGCCCCTCACCACAAGAAAGACATCGAGGCCCTGGAGCGTGTCCAGAGAAGGGCAACGAAACTGGTGAAGGGACTGGAAAACAAGTCTGATGAGGAGCGACTGAGGGAACTGGGCTTGTTTAGTCTGGAGAAGAGGAGGCTGAGGGGAGACGTGATTGCTCTCTACAACTACCTGAAAGGAAGTGGGCTCCCAAGTAACAAGCGATAGGACGAGAGGGAATGGCCTCAAGTTGTGTCAGGGGAGGTTTAGATTGGATATTAGGAAAAACTTCTTCACGGAAAGAGTAGTGAGGCATTGGAACAGACTGCCCAGAAAGGCGGTTGAATCACCGTCCCTGGAGACATTCAAAAAACGCGTAGACGTGGCACTCCAGGACATGGTCTAGTAGGCATGGTGGTGTTAGGTTGATGGTTGGACTTGATGATCTCGGGGGTCCTTTCCAACCTTAGGGATTCTATGATTCTACGTGGCAAGTATATTTAAAATTAAACTTGTAAGAAGAGAGTAAAACTGAGCTGCAGTTCTGGGCTGCCCTATGAAACAGATATTTTAGTTGCCCAGTGGCCAGTGTTTGCTGGTACCTGTCATTTCAGAGAGGTTGCTGCTCCAGGTTTCCTTGCTCACTTCACTGTGGCCCCTGGGCGCCTTCTGTCCCTTCCTGTGCCCATTTTGAAAAGCACAGCCAACGCTCAATTCTGGGTTAAGATATTTAAGGATGCAATGTTTTGCTGTACATTTCTAAGCTGTTTGCGTAGGAAAGGGTAAATGACCTACCTCTCCCTGTCCTTTCACAGCCTGGTTCCCAGGATGCATTCAAAGGCACCTATTCTCTCGCTACCTTTGAAGGCTTTGTGTCAGTTCTCCCCACAGATCCTTGTACCGTAGGCCTCTTTTGTGTCCTGCTCATATTATTTTTTTCCTGAAGAAGAAATCTGCATGTGGGATAGAAAGGGTATTAACTCTGCCGACGTGAGCTCACAGAACTGCATTTGCAGTGTGTCATTGGGGCTGTGTCAGGCTATTTCCACAGGGAGGCAAGATTTAATGTATGGACTCCAGCTGAGCACCTTATAGCACCAGTGCAGGAAAGGCAATTTACCAAATTAAATTGCACAATATAAGATGTCGAGCAGCCTACTTCTAGGTCCTATTCTCTGCAAGGGACTTCATCGTGACATGAGCTAAAGGGATGAGTAACAGCCTTCAAATTGAAAGCTTATGAAAAAATCTCATGCAGAATAATCCAAGGGCAACCTGCACCCAAGATCCCCAAGCTCCAGTTGAGTTGGGAGTGTGTTCTCAGTCACAGAGAGATGAGTTGTCTTGCCTCTAGGCCTTTTCTGTTCGCTTGTATAAATCAACCAAGGGCTGACTATAAAAGGAATTGCAGGAAAAAAACAGGACTTATCTGTCCCCTTTCCTTCCTTTTCTATCACCTTTTTCCTGTAGATGGCACAAGTGTGAGTCTTTTCATCTGTCCACCTTGCACCAAAAGTACCCAGAGGGGAAGAGATCTTAAGGACACTTGACCCACATGTAGTTTTTGTGGGAAAAATCAAAAGGAAGAAAAAGTGGGAGAGGTCATCTGATTACAAAACTTTCTTATTTAATATGGGGGTTATTGTTCAGAGGCAGTACTGGAGTAGTGACTTTAATTATTTTATGGTATTACTGTATTTGGAGGGTTTGCTAGCAACCTGTTTTCTGTAGTCAGGTTATGCTCTGGGAGATTATTTTCATTTTTACAGAGAGTTTCCAGTCCAACTATCTTGGAGGCATGAGTAGACTGTGCCCTAAACATTAACAAAACAGACAGCAAATAAGTAGATTATGCCATTTGTTAGCGCCGTTAAACCCATCAGGTGTTTATTAAAAATCTGAGCCACTGCTTTTGTCAGGTAGCGTTGCTGTGTCTGTGTAATACCCCAGCAGAGCAGCTCAGAGCGGAGGAGAAGCAGCTGCTGATAAGGCTTTGAGAACCCTTTTGGCTTGTCATCACCCAGTAATAGCAATAAACACCCACTGTCTCTTTACTTCCAAACTAGTACACCCGATACCCACTACTGCACACGTTCTCTACTTACTGCCACGTTTTTGTCAGTGGAAGTATACGCGGTGGGTTGCAAAGTAGTTCTTTGCATATACCCGCAGCTGCCTACCAAGCCAAAAGAGAATCGCTTTACTACCTGCTTACAGGGAAGGGTTCCAAAACGATCCTCTGGGCTATCCGTTTTGGAGGACTGGAAAAAGAAAACAAAGCTATATTGCCTGGAATTTAGATAGGTGTTTTTTTTTTTGTTGGGATTTTGTTTGCTGAGCCTCCCATTGGATGCAATATTCCTTTACACTGATGAATCCGCTCTTCACCCCTTTGTCATAATCAAACACAAGGATTATTGCTGTTATTATTCAAGCTTGTCTTACCTGTTATAAAACTCTGAAACAAAACCGGGGGAAATTAAATGGTGAAACTACATTGCGGGTGGCAGAGAAACCATTTCCCTTTTTGGATGTTTCATTTGAAACACTGTCTTAGAAAAGCTCTCCCACAGGATAGCTGCATCATGTGAAATTCCCAAGGGATCCAACAAGTCAAATGAATAGTCCACCTGCTAATTCGGTGGCAGCTGGGTGATTGTATTCCTTGCTGGTAGGAGAAACCTTTTTGGGGAAAATGGAAAAATCTCACCTAGTTGAAGGAAGGGATTTTGCAGGTGTGGGTGCAAATGTCCATCCATCTCCCCCAACCAAACTAGAACAGAACAAACTACCTGCGGTTACTTTTGCTGAAGATCTTTCAAAGGCATCATTGCACCATGCCCTGGGGAGGAGAGCTTGCCTTGAGCTCACTCGTGTGAGCAGGAACGCTGAAAGGAAAGTTATCAGCTATAGGGATACGAATATGTACTGAGGTTCCAACAGATGACTTACATGCAGAGTATGATCAGTGGAGGGAAAGCCCTGAGCAGTTTTTATAATGCCAATCAGTTGTGATCCTGGCATTCACCCCACTTCAGCCCTGGGACAGCCAGTGTATCTTTAATTTGACTGACAGCTTCATTTTTATCACTACTCCCAACCTCAGAGCCACTGTATGTTTGGGTCCTTGTGTACATTGTCTTTTCTTGCCTGTGCATTATTCTAGCGTGGGATTTGGCCATTTCTACAGAAATCACTTTCTGAGCCTCCGTGCAGACGTGTCTGCTGTCATGACTACGATAGCACACAGTGAGCCCCGGCGCGCGGTGCAGCGGGGTCAATGGAACATACTTGGTTATCAGTGGAACGTGTACTTGTTCCAGAGGTGTCCAAGCTCTGTTAATGTCCCTAAACCCTGAGCAGCACCATACGCTGCTATTCAAGTCCTGAGCATCCTTTTGCATTTGCTGGTGCAGTTTAGTGTCACCTTTTTTGCAGTGCTGACTCCAAAGGAAGGACAAAAGCAAGTAGTAAAAAACCAATTCTCCTTGTTGAGGCTTCCAGCGTAGTGGTCTGCACTTTCATTTATGCTTTAGTGGTGTTTTTTTTACATATTCCATGAAAGGTCCTCTGTCCGTTTCCCTCTTAGAGACATATTCTCCATAAGTGCTCTAGCAGAAATGTTATCTGCTGGAGTCTGCAGGCAGCCTAAAAAAAAAAAAAAGAGGAGCTCTCAAAACCATGATCCACATCCTATTCCTCCCTCTCTCCACACAGTTATCGCTGTATCTTCTCCCAGAGGAGCAATGCTGAAGCCTAAGATGTGCTTTAAGTGTCAGTCATTTAACTACTAGTTATTTTAGCAAATAAGAGTGGGACTGTCTCCCTGGGGTTGACTGAGAATTGTTAAAGGAGGGAAAGAAAGACAAGAAAGAAAAGAAACGGAGAAGAGAGAGAGAAAAGAACAGAAAGGACAAATGGGAGCGCCAGGCAGAAAGACTCGTGGTGCCAGTATCTGAGAGAGACAGAGTCAGAGGAAGGCATCCCAGTAACATGAATAGGCTGTTTCCTGCTGAGGGGTTCAGGGGACAATAATGAGCCCGTTGTGATGTACCTAAATTACCCAGTCTCATCCTCAAGGCTGTGTTCTGCCTGGGGTCTCTGATTCTCCTGCTGGTGTCGGCAGCAGCTCTGCCACTGTCTGTGCCTTGCTGGTCCAGTGCCAGACTGTTGGTTTGGGAGGAGGCAGCAGGAGTAAAGGGATTTTGGAGGGATGGCCCTGTGTTTGGGAGATGGCAAAAGAACTGCTAATTAACACTACAAGAAGGATGGGAATCCTCTTTCCTTTTGACTCAAATCCGGTTCCATGTCCCCCCTTTGAGGAAAGGCTGAGGGAGCTGGGTCTCTTTAGCTTGGAGAAGAGGAGGCTGAGGGGTGACCTTATCAATGTTTATAAGTACGTTAAGGGTGAGTGTCAGGAAGATGGAGCCAGGCTCTTCTCAGTGTTATTAAGTGATAGGACAAGGGGCAACGGGTGCAAACTGGAGCATAGGAGGTTCTGGGTTAATATAAGGAAAAACTTTTTCACTGTGAGGGTGACAGAGCACTGGAACAGGCTGCCCAGAGAGGCTGTGGTGTCTCCTTCTACGGAGACATTCAAAACCCGACTGGACGTGTTCCTGAGTGAGGTGCTCTAGGCGGTCCTGCCTTGGCAGGGGGGGGTGGACTAGATGATCTTTTGAGGTCCCTTCCAACCTCTGTGATCCTGTGATTCTGTGATTCTCCTTTCATGTTGCTTCCGAGTCAAATTAACCCTTGGTGGAACAGAAATGGAGCTGATTTCTACTTACTGCCTGAACAATTGTGAGGTTTTGGAGAATCACTTTAGCTCCATGTGTTGGCAATGCAAGTTTTCTCCACATGCAGATAACACTCAGGGTATATTAATATGCTGTCAGCTGTTTTTTCTTCTGAGTTGTGTGTGTTACGTTCCCTGAGGCTCTGGTTCTTCTGGCATGAAGGGTTGCATGAGTTTTAAGTCTGGAGTCTGTCCATGCACGACTTTGAAATTCATTTTGGAGAATATTTGAGGAAGGAAAAAGCAATTCTCAAGTCAGGAGAGCAGTATTGGTGCTGGCAGAGAACCCTACAGAGCAGAGAATCTCTCCCAGAAAGCCTTATTCTCATTCAGAATTAATCAGAATAGTCCTTTAAAAGTGTGTATTGAATGTGGATATCCTCAGTTACATCAGCTAATAGTCAGACCTAGAGATTTTAATGGCATTACTCCAAGTAACCGAGAACAGAATTGGCCCCCTGCCTAAGGATCCCAAACCTTACCACAGGCAATCATCAGGAATAGTGTCTTTTTCTCAGGATAAACCTGGGAAACCCACCGAACTAAAAAAACCAAACAAACCAAAACAAAAACCAAACCAACAGACCAACTCTCCCCTCTGCCACTGGAAAATAATAACTAGATTATCTTTAAGATATCTGTAGTTATATGTTAAAAGGCGCACCAAGCCCATAACTATATAGAATATAAAGCAAATGTCTGCATTTTATGTGAATAGTCCATTTACAATGATAAACTGTCTCCCTTTAACGTTGCATCTGCTTGTCATTCTTAGCATGGATGAGGGAGGGCAGTAAAAGTGAATTTCTGCGTGTAATATCCATTAGAAAAAACAATTCCTGACAATTAAGTATAACAGCCCCTCAAGAATTTAATCATCATTTAAACTAAGTAGAAAAGGAGGAAATCAAACATTTCATAAAAGTTGAAGGCTTTTTTAAGAAATGAGCCAAACCAGACTCACTACTTTGGTTCAAGGCTGTTCTGTGTAGATGAGAGCAAACTACTGCAACAATCAGACAAGAAGACATTTCACATCATTGTCCGTCAGGGTTTTGGCTTGCAGTGTGCTGCTCTAATATCTTTTAAAAACTAATTATTTTCTCGTGGAAATAATGAAAGTCGCACTTACGAGCCGACTTGGAAGATCAGATTTAAAAGAAGGCTCAAGTTTGCTGTAAGATTTGCACCTTATTTTTAATACTGCATTTGTATGCATAAGAAGTGATAAAATGTAGCTGGTAATGAATTAACCCTTACTTCTTCATGCAATTTTATCCATCAGGTTTGAGCACGTAGAGCATAATTGTAGAGAAATATGTGAAAATCCCACGCTGTGTAATCCAGATACCAAGTGATAAAAGTCCTTTTTTCGGTAGTTTTACTAGCCGTTAGCTATAGAGGAGGCACCTCTTTTGAACATACGGTAGGAACACAAACCCCATTACAGTGGGCCCAGCCAAAGATCAAGCTACCCAGTGTGCTGTCTCTGGTAACTGGGCATAGCAGGTACTTGAGGGAAGGGTATAAAAGGTGCTGCCTCCTGGTTTGGTGCTATCAATAATGCAAAGTTTGCTCTGCTAGAGTTTGCATCCAGAGTGTCTTGTTGAATAGCTGGCAGTGGAGCAACCCCCTGAATATTTGTAATCTCAAAGTTTATTTATACTGAGGCTCATCTGCCAGAGTTCCAGGACTTACTGGGAAAAACCCTCTTTTGTTTCAAACCGACTGCCTGATTGCTTCTCTGCATTCTTATCAATCTTGGCTTATGAGAAATGAGGAGTATGAATGATGATGATTATGATTATTATTTAGCTTTCCAAACAATTACGGATTTTATGGTTCTCTATCAACCCCGTGGCAGTCATCTCTCTTTTAGTCTGCACAGTCCTAGTGTCCTTAGTGTCCATATGCCTCAAGTCATTTGTGACCCTGAACATTGTTTAGACCTTTTTGATGCCTTTTCACATTCTACTGTATCCACTGGGAAATGGGTAAGGGTTTCATCTGCTCTTTTGCCCTTTCGTGAGATGGAAACTCTCTGTACTTACATCTTGCAGGGCTTGCTGTGTGTCACAAGTTCCTTGTGGTCCTAATTTTGATTAGTGCACAATTTGTAGCTCCAGGATCTGATCAAATGGATATGTAAATGGAGACAGATGCCTCTTGTGGCACCTGTAATGGACTGTTTCAGCCATTAGATCCGGAGAAATCATTTTTTCAAGGCCGCCTTCTCTCCAGGGGGAGAACTGTTGCATTATTCATGGCCACTATTTCGACGGTAAACTCTTGTCTCATGATTACAACCTGTCACAATTTTCCCCCCTCAGCTCCCTCCTCCAATTCTCTTGCACTTTTATGTTTCTTGTTCCTTTGCAAAGTTAAAGGTGTGTCTCTTTGAAGTCCTCAGGGAGGAAGTATTCTGTCATGACAAGAACATGGAGCACCAACAGGCTCTCCGTACGTCTGATGAAGGAGGCAGTACTCCCCTTTCCGTGTACACATTTCATCCCATCAGCAATGGAGCTGATTTTACTTGCACGTTAAAAGTACATCCACTCATCTTCCCTTACTGATGGCCGGAGTGATTTGGGAGCTACTTTGAATAACTCGTATCACAGTAGTCTATTGCTTCAAATTTTATGCTGTAGGGGAGATTTCACATAGCCTGGACCAACTTCATCCTGGATGTAACAAGAATAAGAACTTTATAAGTCTCCTTGGATTGCCTTAGCCCCTTGCATCATTTTTTAGTAAGTAAGTGTTTTAGAAAATAGTAGGAATTGCAAAATATGCCCCTAATGGGAGAGCATTATATTTTCCATGTCTTTGTTATACATAACTTCCATGTGTATTTAAATCAGTAGCATCAGCACAGAGCCGCAAGATATTATGTAGAAAAATAAGTGTTTGGGGAGTATCTGATGAATAAAAACAAGACTCATTTGGAAGATCTGATGTTGCAAATATTCAAGCACAAAACTGTTTTCATAACCCTGCTCAAGCCATTTCTGTCCCAGGGGCTCTGGGATGTTAGGCACAAGACCACCTTTTCTCTGTGGCAGCATCCTAAGCCATCCTGCCAATCTTTTCTCAGCTCTGTCCCTACTTTGATGATGAGACAAAAGCAGATGTTAAAACAGAGAGAAAGCAGCATTGTAGGAATGAGAAAGGATCGAGAAGTAATTTTCCATTTCTATAACGATTTTTATTTTGACATTTCCAGAAACATATGGCCCCGTGTTCTGCGAGTGGTTTGTTAGGATGTGCTGTCCCTCTGCCTTGCTTCCCAGAACGCACAATCCCCCCCCCACATGCTCACGCCAATGTGCAATGACACCCAGCGTTGCACTTCAGTCTGTCAGCAACGGGAAGGCAGGATCTCTGCATCCCATCCTCTCTGGGTCCCTCTGAAGTTCAGTCCCTGTTGCCTGAGGAACAGGAGCTTATGGAGACCCACCTCTGTGTGTGTGAAACTACCTGCTTTAGAGGAGGCAGATTAAGTAGAAAACCAGCCAGCAGCCCCGAGTCTGTGGTTTTGGACACCCTGAGTTCAAGCCAGAACTCAGGCACCCAAAAAACTGTTTCTCCAGTGTTGCGGGCAGCTCTGCAGCCTGCACAGGGCTACAAGCTGCCACCCATGAAGCTGCTAGCAGACTGGGAATTTGAAGAGATTTCGGTGAAAACCTTCTTTTTCCCATTTTCCTCATTTGTAATGTCACATAGGGCTGCATAGCTGAAAGGATGATAGAGGCAGGGGGTTATAAGTATTCCATTGGTCTGAGCAGGCAGAACTGCAGATCCCATATGCCACTGGTGGCAGAGAGAGTGAAAAGCAGCTGCAGATCCAGCAACGGGAGCCTTGTTGCTAAGGAGAGCCCTGTGCAAGACAGGAGAGAGAAGTCTCCAAAACACACACAGATACTCAGGATTTCCCTGCGAATGGCTCTGTCTGCACGGAGCTGCTTAGCCCAGCCAATACAGACAAAGGGGGCTGCAGCAGAAATTTAGATATCTTGGGTCAGAGTACCTACATCATCCGGGCTTTGTGGGTTGCATGTCCACTTTTTTAGTCTAAAGACCATGAAGTACATGTGAAAATACATCTATGAAAAACCTGGGAAGAATTCAACCTGCTTTAGTGTTGATTGTCCCAAGGGCCCCCAGCAACCACCACCTCCCTTTTTGTATTCCTTTTCCTGTTCAAGCTGTGTTTTCAGGAAAAGGTAGTATGGCTGTGGGAGTCGGAGCTGAAGGAGGATCATGCAAAACTGAGGGAATCAGAGAGCAGGTGATGGCGAGGAAGAAACATCACCTGCATGTGTCACCAGTGGTGACATCAGGGCTGGGGTGCCTCCGTCAGACCGGAGGAGGCTACGGACAAACCTCTGCTGCGGTACAGCAGATGCAGGGATGCCTGTGGGCACCGTGATGCTGTGTCAGCAGGGGCTGTGTCTGAAACCAGAGTTATTTTTGGTCTGCAGTAGATGGGGCTGTTACTGCCAAGCAGACGGCTCCTGACCTCCCAGCAGGTATCCCAGGAGAGAGCAGTTTGCAAGCACAGCAGCTACCTGAGGCTGCCCTTTGCTGTCACGCCGTTTCCTCGAAATCCCCCCTCCCCAGCCCCGACAGCAGCACTTCCAGGAACGATCTCTCCATCTCCAGTACACAGACCCAGAAAACACATTTTGTTTGTGGATCCCTAAAGATTGGATGGGAGCATCTGACCTCACTACACAGCTCTGCTAATGAAGCTGCTGCGAGTAATTAAACTAGAGCAATATCTGTTGTGATATTTAGAAAAAGACATGCTGGGGATAATTATGCCACTCAGCTCACTCTCTCTGCCTCTCCCCCCATGCACTGACCTGTGCAGAGCACCATCAGCAGGGTAATAACGTCTTTGTGGTTGGACCTGTCATCCTGAAGAGAGCCTGTGCAGAGGCTCGGTCTTACTGTGCGAGTCAGGTCCCCACGGACACCGAGGTGAGCTGTGAAATCCAGTCTCGGTGCCAGGGAGAACCGAGGGTGGCTGTATCTGCTTACTGGCACCAGGGGAGTGATGGTGGGCTTCAGAAAGTGCTTTCATGAACACATATCTGTGTCCCTGGCTTTATCCATGATGAAGGCTGCAGGACTGAAGGCTCTAGGAGCAAACTGTCCCAGCCCATGAAGAGCAGCGGTAACTCAAAGGCGCGTTTCATTGCGTGGATGTGGCTCTGCCCCGCTAAGCTGACACGCTGTAAAATGCGGCAGCGAGGACGTGGCACTGGGATTGGGCTGAAATAACTTGCCAGTGTCTCCAGCAGCAGCCCCGCCATCAGCTGCACAATCCCACTCACCATGGGCTGGAGTGACCTGTATTGTACCAGCTTGTTGTTCCCAGCCCTAGTCTGGTCCCTGAGGATTTTATACTCCTCCCAAATCCAGGAAGGTTTATTTTGAGAATGGAAACCTCAAAGGCATTTCTCTACCGCTCTGCTGCCAGCAGTGCTCTCTTGCTCATCATCTGGTGTATCCTGCCATTATCTCCATTATAAAATCATGGGAAGGTTTATGTGGCATAAAATCATCTCGGGTGAGTTTTGGTCTGATTTACACCTCTGTGAATCAAAAGTGGCTTTTTTGTTGTGATTTTTGCTGCCAGTTTTGCAAAAGCGGAGAGGACTTGGAGGTCCCCTGAGTTATCAGGAGAAAAGTAAGAGTTTTGTGGAGGCTGGACATTGGGAGGTCTGTCTGATTTTGGGGATGGACTGAATAAGGTAGTGGCGGATGGAGAGCTTGTGGAAGAGGCCGGAGGGATATCTGCCAGCCATGCTTTGGGTAGAGGTGAGCCAGGTCTGTGGATGGCTGGTACAACCTCTTGAGGTCCCTCCTGGCCCAAATCTCTACGTTTTCGAGAAAAGGTAGGAGGGCTGTTTCATGCCACACCAGCAGAAATCTTGCTCAGGGAGGAAAGGGACTTGACTTGGCAGCTGCGGAGATCGTTAAGGTCTGTATTACCAAGGCGTCTTCCAGACAAAGTGATTTTCTTCACGGGGCCATATTACAGCTTGGTGATTACATAAATAACTGTGTTTTCTTTTCAAGACAGCAAGTAATGGCCCCTGGAGGTGCTGTGCAGCTGTATAAGCTCTACAAGCTCTTGTAGAGCTTCAGAGACTCTTGATTTTTTTCCCCACTGCCCCCCTGACTCACTTCTTTTTAATGATATTTACAACATTTAATAACTAACTCCGAATTGCCTTGATAAACCACTGTGTTCCTGCATGTGGCGGAATTGTCTCTCTTTGTTACTCTGTGTGGATTATCCTCTTTCCAGAACCAGTGGAGAGAACGTGCTTCAGTGCACAATATATCCCATCTTTTGAAATTCATGAAGGGTTTTTCTTTACCTGCTGGGTTTCATTTCTCTAGGCCAGGCGCTGTCAAAAACTGAAATCTGCTGGCCCTTACATCCTCTCTATGAAAAAAAAACAACCCCAAACATTGGAGAGAATTCACCCAGCAGGTGTAGGCAACACGTGCATCACAACCTTTATACCGCACTGTGCATCCTGATGTGCGTATGGTTAATTCTCAACAGCCAGGCAGGCTGACCTTACAACGCAGGCAGGAGTGAGATGCTGAAAACCAACAGCAGCTTGGTGCTGAGCCAGGACTCGGGCGATACGATGACTTCATAGGACAGATATGGTTGAGGAGCCTTTTGAATCTACTGCGAGTGTTCTCTGTTCTGCCTGGCATTGCAGCCTGAAAACATTCAGTGAATAACTATCAGGTTCCCAAAACCATAAGCTTGTTTTACAAGTCATGTGTTTTTAAAACTGTATTGAATGTGAGGCTTCTTTTTATTAATCTTCCCTCTTTTAGCACTGAAAACTCTTTATTTGTAGATTCCCTCCCTCCCCCCTTGCCCCGAAGTTGAAGGTCTGTACCTTACTGGAAAAGAAAAAAGAGATGATGTGACTCATAATCAAATAACTCCAGGAGCTGGGACTTTACAGACCTCACCCTTGCAAGCTCTGCGCTGAGGCCACGAGAGTCAGTAGGACTGATTCAGCGGTGAAACTCTGCGTGTTAGTTTTCGGTAAAAAAAAAATCCCCGAGTGACATTGCAGGTGGTTTATGTAAAGCTCTTTGTCTCGGTTCTTACTGCTGTGGATTTGGGCCAGCGCTTATAGCAGAGATGGAGGGGCTAAATCACTGGAGACATTCTCTTTCTGTGTTAATGATTTTATGGCCATCACAACGTCTCCTGCAGTTGCTGTAACACCACTTTAGGCATAAATCCCACTTAAAGGGAAGTTGACGGATGCTGAATCACGCAAATGAAATAGCAGCCAGTGAGATCCCAAACGCAACAATTCGGGGACCTCCATCTTGAAGGGAGCTGCAAAATCACTGTACTCACACAGACAGTGGATGCAGTCTCCCACTGAGTTCAGTCTGAATCTCTCTCTTGCTGCCAAGTCATTCTCCCTTTAATTAATATTTCATCCTGTTGATGCAACTTGTCCACTTATTTTCCCAGTTGTTTGCAGTGCGGATTTCCCAAATTGTTTCCTCGGGGCACTTGCAAAATCAAGATCTCACATCTGAGGAGTTCCTTGCAGCTCAATTATTGAAATTTCTTGCTGAAAAATGTATGCGCTTTTAATTAAAAAAAAAATTTACTTAGCAAAAACAGCCTGGAGGTAGTTTGAAAGTAAGAGGAATATTTTGTTAAAAAAATGAAGGGAAAAAAGCCCCAAACCTCAAGTGGATTAGCAGTTACAGCACTATATGTCCAGAAAATATCTGAAACCTTTCCCCAGTGATGGATAATGGGGAAGAGCCTGGGACTGAGCCCTGTCACCTTGTAAAAATGTCAGAAGCTGAAACCACAGGAGATGTTAGTTGCTGGAGGATCTTCCCTAATTGAGTTGCAACAGAGAGCATGACATCCTCCTCCTTGCCCTGGGGCAGGCTGAGTTTGAGAAGGGATTATTCCTTGGGTAGGCCAGCAGAAAGCCATGGTATTGCCTCTGTTTGCTTTGCATTAAGCTGGAGCGTGGAGCTGTGTTGGTTCAGATCCTCCAGTTTACCGGAAATTAATCCTGAGCTGAAGTGGGGAACCCTGATAGTGCCCAGAAGGTCTTGTTTCTGTTTTCCTCCAAACTGGTGCAAGACCAGAGATTTCTCCCAGGTTAATCCACAGCCCAAAAAAAGGCAAGTCTGCACATCGGTGCTTTGTAAAGTCCCAGTGAGGAATTCCTCATACTTGGTGTCTGCAAAGGGGTGAGTAAATACACCAATACCTGTTCAAGAAACCCAACATGAATGCAACACGATGTACTTTGGGGGTGGCTTACACAAAGCTTTGGCAGAAGGGATCTGCGTGGAAGTGTTGGTGTGGAAATATGGGACAGTTGTGCCTTGCTTGCACTGAGCCTGCTCTGCTCCCTTGCTGTGGTGTCCCCCATGCCACCAGCCAGTCCTGTTGAGCAGGGGCCATCTTGGAGAGTTTCTGTGTCACCAGCAATGATGTGCTTTTTCTTTTGGTGTTGTGCTGCTTCAAAAACTCTAGGTGCAACCACAGGAGCAGGCTGTGTGTTGTGTCATGGTGTGATATGTCCCTAACTCGGCTTTGTGCATTCACAAGGATGGCTAGAGGCTGCCTGTAGCGTGGTGGGACATGGCAACCCATCTGTGAGTGCAGGCTGGGTTGGGATCCCATCCCTGGCACAGGAATGGGCAGCAGGACCCTCTTGGGACCCCCATGGGCAGAACTACTGTGGGATTGTGGGGTATCAGGTGGAAGATTCCAGCAGGCACTACAAAACATGGCACTATCCATTTCCCTGACCCTGTGCAAAGCTACCCTGTTTTCATTTATGCTTTGATGAGGTATGGCAGCTTCCTGGCCAAGTCAGTTACACACTGGGGGCTAAGCATGAGGTGGGTGTGTGGTTGTCCTTTTTGCATGTACCAGATTGCTCCACAGTTCACACAACAGACTGGCGGTGCCTCCTACCCTCTCAGCTGTCATGCAGGAGGCTAACAGGACCCAGCTTGTGACCTCGTTTCTGTCCTTACTACCACCTTTTTCCTGAATGAGCCTGTTGGCTTCGGTAAAGTTATTGGTGGGACAAAATTTGAACAGCAGAATTAGGGCGAGCAGAAGGTGAACCTCAGTTGTTCATATGAATCAATGAGGTTTCTTCCTACTATGTTGTATTTTTGTGTCTGGAGGCAGGGGGGGAAGGTTCTAGGGAAACTATGGCACTGCTAGTCGTAATGGTGGTGTCAGCTAGGAGCTCAGCCAAGACCACTACTTTGTTCCGCAGAGACCTGTGGCAGGTAGGACAGGTGTGAGCAACCACCCTATGTCCAAGTGGCTCTGAACATGAGACAGCAACTACATCAAGTGACACCGTGCACTCAACTGGGCACAGCGTGGAGGAAATGCAATCCTGCTCTAGGAGCAGGCACTGTGCAAAGTACTCCATGGTGGGCCTCTCTGAGGCAAGGAATCCTCCTGCTTTGGGCAGGGGCTTCCTTGCTAGAGAACATTTTGCTAATGTTTGCTTTGGGTTTCCTAAGAAGCTGGAAGAGAAGGTAACGAAGATAATGAGAGAGAGGAATAGAGGCTGTTGAGAGCTGGTAAATAAGCCATGAGGAGCAGTGGTCTACTTCTGCATGGTTATACACCGTGGAGTTACTCCAGGGGGTTCTGTTCTCAGCCAGTGAGTCCTCTGAGTAGCATGGATGCTCTCCAGTGCCTTTGAGTGCTGGGAAAGACAAAAAGCTCACTGAATGTGAACATTAGAGGATGTTCATGTGCTAAAACCTTCCACCAACAGAACAGTGGTAGTTCTCTGTCATACCTCTCCCCTTCCCTGCAGATGTATCCAGTCCTGAGGACCACTCAGCATTTTGCTGTGGTGGGCACTGTGCAGCTCACTAGCCCTACGCTTAAATTAACGAGAAAATGTATGAGGAGTTATTTCCTTCTGCCACTGGCTGCTTTGAAGCAAGGTTGGTATTTTGAGTATTTTTAGGAGGAATAGTTTAATATGTTGCAGAAGAAAAGTTCATGAGAGGGTAGTGAAGGCATAGCAGAGTAGGTGTTTGAATGTGAGCATGTTCAAAGTGGGAGAGAGGCACAGCATGAACTCCATGCCTCCTCCTGTCCTCCCTGCTGAAGATCAGAGAAAGCAAGGGATGAGAAATAGAAAGAAAAGCGATGAGATGGAAAGTGAGGGTGGAGGGGTTGAGGGAGAGCATTGGTTTGTTTTTAAAGAGATAGAAGTATATGTCAGACCGTGCCCAGAGAAGGGGCAAAAGGAGATGCTGCCCACTGTCTCCCAGTTTCCTCTCATGACACATCTCCTGACTTTGCAATGTGAAATGCAGAATTTTGTACACGGAGAAAATTGTGGCTGATTGCAATTTGTAGGGAAGTCCTCATGTTTTCTCTTCTCTGCCAACCTCTCCCTTGAAATGTAAATAAATAGAGTTGGAGACACACATAATGAGGCCCAAGGGTAAGGGACTAAAAATCCAACATCATGTTTTCTTTGGCTGAGTTTCTGGGGGCGGGGGTTGGAAGGCTAGATGAGGAATGATATAAAAAGAAATCAGACCTGTAGTTCAGCACATAGGAAAGCTCAGAGCCACTGTAGAGAAGCAATGGTATGCAAACTAGTGAATAAATAAATAAATACAGTGGTGTACGCTTCCTACAAAGATCTCCTTCCACCTCCACCTTGAAAGTATATTGCTGTCGACATCTGAGCAAAGCCTGCTTTGAAGCTTTGGACTGCAAACAGTAGTGAACTCCACGCTTAGTGGTCAGGAAAATTTTCAGTGGTCATTGCAGAGCCTTTCTGAGTTTCATTTCTTTCCAACTAGCTGCTGACCCAGCGTTCAGCAGACAGCACAGCAACACTATGGCTAAAACAGCCATCGCATGGTAGCTACAGACTACACCTTCCCACAGAGGAAGACAGAGTAAAAAAGCTGTTTTCTAGGGAGAAGATCTCTAAGAAGGCAGCTAGTGGGATGATGGTTCTCCTGATGTCCCAATATCTGAAGCAGTACCTTGTTTCACATGCCAGGAGCTGAGTGACTGTGTCTCTCTGCAACCACGTGTGCTGGGCTGGGGTTGCAGTTCTGGGGAAGTATCTGCAGAACGGCTAGAGTCACCAACTGGGACTAATAACTAACTGCTTGGGAAAAGGATCAAAGTGAAATCTTTTTACATCATGTTTCCTCGTGAAGATTGTTCCTCTTACACTTGGTACCACTTCTCTCTAGAGCATCCCTTTTGATGTTGCATGCAGCATCATACTCACAGGAGCGCAAGATGGGCTTTCCTGCTCGTCAAGCTTGCCATTGAATAAGGTGTATTTCAAGGGGTATAAAAAAGGCCATCTCCTCCCTTTAAACACCCGTATGCATTTCTGTAAGAACCATTGCTGCTCGCAGGCCTCCTGGGCTGAGTGGTCCTGCAGCGACCATCTCAGCTCCCTGCAGATGCCCTAATCAGACAAGCAGAAACCAACAGGCGTTTGATTTCCGACAGTTTGCTGCAGTGCAGTTAGCTCCATGGTGCAGCGCTAGTGCCTGGGAAGCAGGACAGGAACCACTTAGCTGCTCCACGGCAAAGTCAGCTCCGGTCTGCTCTGCCCTCCTCCTCCCCTGGACACTCTGCTCCGAGGCACGGGAATCCTGTCTGACTATACTGAGTTAGAGATGTCTTTTGGGCAGCGAGCGTCTGATGTCACGGAGAGCATCGCTGCAAATCAGCGTGGTAGTACAGAAGTGGCTGATTGTTAGGAAGGAATCTGAAGCGATCCGTGTTTTTCAAAAGGAAAACCCGCAGGAGCTATTTACACAATTCCAGAAAGGGCACCCGTGAACCTGTAACGCTGCTGCAGCGGGGGTGGAGGGGCCGCGTGCGCAGCGTTTGCGAAGGAGACACACAGAGAAGATCGTGCCTTTGAATGTGTTACCCACTGGTCCTGATTCGCTCAGTCTGATCGACAAAATACCTGAGCATCAAATCGACTTCTGCTTTCCTCGGAGACAAGAGGGTTATTGCTGCCATCTGCAGCAGCCCTTGCAATGGGAGCACAGGGTCATCAAGCACGACCTTGGGTGCAGGGGAGTTTCGGGTGCTCCCAAATGCTCAGAGCGTGTCTGGGGGTGCCTGGGGCTGCCTGGTGTCTCCCTGCACAGGCTCTCCACCCACGGGTACTGCAAAGAAAGAGCAGACAGACAATGTTGCACGCCGAGCGAGTGACTTCTCAATCTCAACTCACGTTAAATGTGAAGTGTGTGTTTTGCTGCATTGCTGTGCAGGGTTAATATTGTGTCTGTACGTGGGCAGAGGGCTGAATGGCAGTGATTTTCTGTGCAGCTCTTGGGTAATTGCTCTGCCTCAGTTTTGGCATTTTTCAAATTATTTGCAAAGACTTGAAGAGAATAAAAGAAAATCCAGACAGAGGTAGTCGCTCAGGCGAGACTGCTGCAGGCAGGAGACTGTGAGTGTGGTCACAGAGAATCGCTTTGGACCTTCTCCCTAGCACCGTGGTCCAGCAGCCATGCATGAGCAAAGCCTGTCGCTGCGTGTATTCAATTAATGGGTTTCCAGTTTCACACCACGAACAGGTAGATGGTCTTCAGAGCATTGAAGTGTGTCTTTGCCCTTTGCATGGGAATAGAGGATCCAGCTGGATTCTGGAAGTGTTTGTCACCACTGAAACCAAATGAGTTGAGTTTGACCCCAAGACAAGCGTAGTTACATCCCTCGGTGCACTGGCCCTTTGCGCTCATTTAAAGAGCAAGGTTATTAAATAGTCCCATGTGATGCTGTTGGGTGACAAGTACGTGAGCAGCAAAACTCACACTGAATTCAGGGCTGGAGAGAACAGATGTGACTTTTCATATAGCCTTCTGGATCCTTTTAATAGAGCGCTATAAAATGAGGTTATTAATTATATCAACAAGGAGAGTAACACCAGGTATTTTCCCTGGTGTTTCATGGCATGCAGAGCTAGAACAAATCCTTTGTGCCAGCAGTCTCCAGTGGATTTGAACATGAGCTTAGAAGCCAGGAACACCTGGTTCTTTCATCAGCTTTGATACAGACTCATTGTGTGACATCCAAAAAGTCCCTTGAAGTTTGTTTTTGGGAGGTACTGAGCAATCACTGCTGCTCAGCACATCTGAAACCAGCCCAGTCTGGCCCTCTGTAAAACACAGCCAAAAGCTCCTTTGAGCTCACCGAATGAAAGGCGTGTTATGAATGCAAAGTCTATTATAAGTCTACTGTGTAATGTCATGTGGACTCCTAACGTAGTAAACACTGCAGATATTCCAAAGACATAAAGTCTTATCTGTAGTAAACACGTTCTGAAACTCCTCACTGAATTACTCTAAGCCTCTGATGTCCCTCTGCAGATTTTGGTTGAGTTTTGGCCCTTGAAGGTATTTGCAGGCTGCTGCCATATTTCTCTACTGAATATCCGCCAGATCCGTCAGTCCCAGACCCTTCTGTTACCAACACAGCAGATGC
Organism: Psophia crepitans; assembly: GCA_013399095.1. Lineage (NCBI taxonomy): Eukaryota > Metazoa > Chordata > Aves > Gruiformes > Psophiidae > Psophia > Psophia crepitans. The sequence goes on along the minus strand of VWZZ01001264.1, from coordinate 2,235,028 downwards.
ACTTAAAGTTACGAAGACGAGAGTAAGCAAAACTAAAGTGTTTAATCTATTATTAATCACTCAGTTGCAGAAATGATAGGGCTCTGGGGGACCTCAGAAAGACATCAATATTTATGGCCTCGTTAGCAAATGCCACTTTTTTTTTTTTGTTAAAGAGACAACAGGATTATGAGGGATGTTTATGTTTTGAGTCATTCCACAAAGAGGCAATGTCATGTTTTGGGACAGGAGGATTCAGAACAAGGTATTTAATATTTATCACAAATTATTGAGACTTCCACTGTACTTCTGTTCTTCTTGGTCTTGCATTCAAGCTTTCACCTTCTCCAGAAGCAGTGACCCAAGCTGAAATCAGAGAGCCCCGATCACTTCAAGCTATAATCTAGGGAATTTTAAAAAGTAAAAAGATAAAATCTCCCTAATTCCATTTGCCAAGAAAAATTATATGAATTCCATAAAAGAGAAGCAGTGAAATATGATTTCAGTTCCAAAAGAACTCCACCCATTACAGGCAATATTTTAATGGATTAAGTGAGACTGAACAGCTCGTCTTGCAATGCTCGTGCTTCCCAGTGTTTTGGAGTTCTTACTTGAGTTTGTTTCTTGACATTTTCTGCACCCACCCTAGTAATGCTGATTTTAATATGACTGGTATCCCTGGTACACAACCTTCTTAGCTTGATTAGCTGTTACCTTTCTATACTCATGAGCTGATCTTTTTTTTTCAAACACTGTGTTTTCCTTTTGTTGTTTTTTTATGAAACCATTTTAATGGATATTTTTTATATTCCCTTTAGTCCTCTTTGCAGTTTCTGAATTTTTGCTAAAGATCTCTTCCCTGGAGTAGGAGAATAATCTGTCTCATCTCAAGATCACTTCAATGCCACCACCGTTGAAGCAACCTCTCGGTTGAGCGTTATTGTTTTCTGTTTCATGCGGGAGATGTTGAGGAAGAGAGTACTGGAGCAGAGAGACTAAAATCCAGGGGGAAATGAGAGGATAAACTAAATAAATCAGAGAACAGCACTGTGAAAAAACCCATGTAGTTCATGAAAGGAACAAAGAAAAGAGGAAGAGACAGGACATTTTAATGGAAAGAGACAGTGACCAACCCCTAGCCAACATAGTTGCATTCAGGTCGTTGATCTCATCACTTACCCTTTCTGTCTCTTGATCTGGTCACTGATTTTCCTTCTTTCATACCCAACACAGGCCTTTCTAAATAGGAAAAGGAGGCATACGGCACATTAATTCACCTTTTAATAATGAGCAAACAGAAAACCACCAGCTTGGGCATGAGTCCAGAAGCACAAAGCCATTAGGGATCAATGGAGGATCTCTCCCCACGCAATTTGATTGCAGAAAGTCTTGTGGTGTCGCTAAATTGTTTTACAGAATCTGGCAGCTTTTCAAGAGCTCCCTACGCCATGTATTCACCACCTTTAATAATTCTGTCCCAGGAGTTTGGAGCTTTGTTCTCCTCCTACATGTGAGACCTATAATCACTGTGGCTGGAGATTGGTTCATTGTGCTCTTTGTGTGCTAGGAAATGAGATGTGGAATCACTCCAGCTCTGCTCTCAGAAAGGCTGGAAGATGTGTTCCATGGGTACTTCACCTCTCTGAGGTGGGTGTTGGCCTCTCTGAGAGCTCAGAGATCCCTCTGGAAAGGTGTGTATGAGTGGTGGGTCATCGTGAGGTGCAATGGAGCCAGACTCCAGGGATGAACCCACTCCTTCCAAACACAGGCTTAGCGTGCTGTTTGCACTGTTCATAATCTCAGAGCTCTGAATCTATGCCTGCAGTGGAAAAGGCAAGGCTCAAATGTGGGGTTTTTTCTGGGCTGAACCCTATGAGCTATGTAGTATTTGTCCACCATACTGGCTGCCAGACTGGCTGGAAATAATGAAGCTGTACTTAGACAAAGCCAAGCCTGGAGCAGAAGTTGAAGAGATCTGCGCTGCCTGTGCAAGAGCTTCACCTCCAATGCCACGTACTGTATGCTTTGGAAACATCACACGTGGCACTAATGAACCTTTTTTATTTCTTTAGTTTAAAAGTACTTAAGACTTTCCCTATTTTTTTTCTTTCATCCTTTAACTTTACTTGGCTTTTTGATTTTTCCCAGAGTTTTATGCTTACTGCACCACATCGCGGCTGATGCCAATGCACCACTTCGCCCTCAACGTTGTTTCTTTTCCCCATTGCTGCACCCCAGACCATTGCAGATAATTACAGATTTCTGTCTAGAGGTGATTGAAAGCTTGTGGAAAAAATCTCTCATTCAAAATATAGGTATTTGCCGTAAAATTTTTCCCCCCTCGAGGCAACAGCAGTTTCAAGAAATGTTTACTATCACTTCGCCATTGCAAATCTGAAATAAAAGGTAAACGTGGAGATTTTCTATGTACGCTCACAGTTTTTTGCCAGTTTGCCACTTACCTCCCACCTACCAGTTGGAAAACAGGAAAAAAAACCCAGCATGTGATGCCAATCTCCACCTATTTTCATATTTCTCTGTTTTTCTATCTTCTCTTCACAGAGAGAAAAGTACTAAAAATCTACAGCTAAAGAAATAAAACTATTTTTATCAGTTTCCCTGACCAAAAGGAAACTTAAGGCTACTTGAAACAGCACAAAACTAAATATTCTTGTTTCATTGTCACATTGCCATCAGGAAAAAAAAATGATATCTTTTTTAGGTATGACTTCTTCAGAGGTGAAAGTAAGTTGGTAATTCTTTTGTGTTTTCTTCTGAGTTTTGCGATTAGAAAAAATGAAGAGCCAGATTTGCAATTTTAAAAAAACAACATGAACTTCCTAAATAGTTTACAAAGTTGGGGTGGGGAGGGGGGGGAAGGAGGGTGCATCTTCCCACCCTCTCTCTCCTTTCTTCCCCTTTACTCCATCTGCTTCTAGGACAATCACTGAGATTGCTCCTTGCAGCGCTGCCGCAGGCTTCGTGCAGCTCTGGTCTCCTCCTCCCCTTGCAGCCCTCTCTGCCTGGGGGGCACCTGGTTGCCCTCGCACTACACTAATAAATGACGCCCACGCTTTAATAAATACCGTTCTCTGTTTATCAAGACCTCAAATCTTTTTAAAATCATTGACTTCAGCGTAAGCAGAGTTTGCTCAGTCCCACGGGGCAGAGCTCCGTGTTTGGTAATGTGAGGTATACAGAAACTTTTAAATGCCTTGGTTTTCTCTACCCTTTTCAAAAGAGAATAGAATAGAATAGAATCATTAAGGTTGGAAGTGACCTCAAGGATCATCTAGTCCAACCATCCCCCCACCACCTATTACCCACTAAACCACGTCCCTAAGTACCATATCTAACCTTTCCTTAAACACCCTCAGGGATGGTGACTCCACCACCTCCCTGGGCAACCCGTTCCAATGCCCGACCACCCTTTCCGAGAAGAATTTTCTCCTCATCTCCAACCTGAACCTGAATTGTTCCACCTTCATGCAAATGGTAGGGACCTTTGTATCTGCTGCTTCTCTCATGCTGCTCAGGCAACATCCCCTTCATCTGCTTTACCCAGGCATAGGGGAGGGAAGCATCAGGCACGCTTGCTCCTGGGAGGACACTGGATCACGCAGCAGTGCTTGCAGTCCACTAAATATTCATTTCCCTGTGGTTTTTCGTAGCCGTATTACAGATATGTAATTCCCATCAGACGTGTCAGGTGTTCAGTGTCTCTGGAGACAGGCGAACAGGGGAGGCGGGAGACTCCGGGAATGTAAATGTGCGCTGAGGGAATGTGAGAGTGGTTTCTACATGCCACAGCGATCAAAATAGATCCCTGGGTGCTGCGCCCGCCCTTCCCGCGTGGAGCAGGGAGCTCTGTGCTCCCTCTCATCCCTTAGCGTGAGATGGATGTCACAGTCAAACAGGAAAGGGCCAGGGTAGTTGTGTTGCAGTATCTGTTAGCAAGTCGAGGAAGAGGACCGTGGAGGTGATGGGTGGATATAAGGTTGCTGCCTGACACCCACCTCTCCGAGGCACAGAGGGAAGGATTCGGTTTTCTTGCCTCACTGCTACAGATGGGGAGACAAAGCCACGGAGCAAAATGCTTTTGCGCCATTGACCTCTCATAGGAATAGCGCGCTGGTGCGAGGGGGCGCGACCCCGAGCCTGAACTGCACAGCGAACGTGGGAAGGGACCTCAGGGTCACCGGCGCCAGGTTGTGCTTTCAGACAAAAATGATGCCCTAGATGAAACCAGCTCTGTCTTTGCTCCGGTGCTCCCTTTGGAAAGCGGTACCCGAGCTGCTCTCCTCCTGCAGTTACAAATCTCTCTGTGGTTCGCAGCCTGCATTTATTCATGACTGGTTTATTCGCGCTTGTTCTCATGCCAACGTTGTCCTTTAGCATCAATAGATCTTCTCTAGTGTTTACCCCTCTGACGTGTTTATAGACAGCAGCCCATCCCCTCTCAGCCTTTGCTTCCCTGCACTAAACATGCCAGATCTTTTAAATGTCTCCTCACGAGACAAGCTCTCAATTTTCCAGGACAGTTGCCCAAATATTCAAGGTTTTACCCCCAAATACCTCATCTACTTTAGTTTATCTGGCTTTAAAAAAAAATGCTGGGTTTACCGTACTGATGGCAGGATCACACGCATGTGTCAGACTTAGTGGAAAATGTGTGCTTCAGGAAGGTGGGTAATGGGGTGCGTGACACGCAGAAAAGTTCCTCTGTGTGCAGAACACGCTATGGGACGCTGTGTGCGGCTGTGCACGCGTGTGGAGGGATGCTGTCAGCAGGATCATGTGTGCGAGACTGAAAAGGATTACTCAGCGTGTGTGGGGGCGTTGTAAGAAGGATTTTTGAGGTACGTGACACTGAGAAGTATTAGTTCCCATGTAAAAGAGTGTGCGCGTGTAGAAGAGAGGGAAGATAAGTGGGTGGCTGCGCGTTGCACACGGAGAGGGATTAGTCTGCGCGTCTGTGAGCGGGATGATAAGGAGGGCTGTTTCTGAGAGCGCAGCTGTAAAAAGCTGGGATTTAGCTAATGGAAGTATTAACGTGTGTGCGTGTGTGCACGTGTACGCACGCGTCTGGGTGGGACATAGTAGGAAAGATTTGGGAGGTGTGTGGCAGAGCGGATTTGGACATGCTGGGAGGGCTGCCTCGGCAGGGGTGTGTGCCGGTGCCCCCGCTCGCAGCACCCCGGGGTTCTTCGCAGCCGTACGTGTGCCTGTGACAGTGGGATGCAGTACAGGGACACACGGAAGGCTCCTGCGCCTGCAGGGATGGGGTCACAGAAAAAGGCAGCCGTGCCCGATGGGTAGAGGGATTACAGGGCAGTGCAGAGCCTGACGTGGAGGTGCAAGATGGGTGACAAAGCAGGGATGAAGCTGTAGTACAGTAGGAGGCATGACTGTCGCTGTCGGAGCAGGCGAAGGGTGAGCATGCGGGTGGCAGTGGGGAGGAGGGGGCTGGTGGCTCAGATGCACTGTGGCACAGGGGAAAACCTCCCCCCGTGGGCAGGGCAGGACAAAGGGCACGTGCTGGGCTGTGCGAGTGGAGGTGGTCCGGGGTAAATGCAGTTTAAGTGTGTTTTTCTCAGGAGACAGAGCTCTGGGAATGGCTAAGCTTCCCCTCTGTGGCTGAGCTGAATGCTGGCAACATTTCCATTGACCCCATATTCCTCACCTCTCACCTCAGATTTGTTCCTGCTCTGCTGGCTGGCTGCCAGCACAGCACCTCTCCTAAGGGGAAAGGATCCTGGCAGCAGTCTTACAGCGATTCCTGATCCAAAGAACCGCTGGAGCGTTGATTGCATCCTGACGCTTGTTTTTTAACATTCTGACTTAACATTAAAATTTTTTCCCCCTTCTGCTTTTCCGTGGGAAAATTGGGGTGTTTTGTCAAAACAATTTCCTACTTTTGATCAAACCTCAGTTTTCATTCGGAAGGGAAAAAAAACAAAAGTGTTGAAAAATTTCAGCTAGCTTTATTGTCCGCAGTATGCCTGAATTGGATCTGTTCCACTGGCATTAGTTTCATCTCGGAGACACTAAAAGTAAAGACTACTGAACCTTTCATACAAAGCGAACTAAAATAGCTGGTCTGTCTAAGGTAACTTTTCTTCAGAACAGCTGATCCTTTGCTTGTCCAGTAGACCATTTGAATATTTACTTTCAGTTTAATGAAAGAGTATCAAAAACTGGCCAGTTGCTTTGTAGAGTTCAAGACTGTATTTATTATTTAAGGAGGACGGCTAGAACCCAAGCAGCTGCAGTCTGAGATTCCCCTTGGTGCTAGGCGCTGCACAAATACAAGATCTCATGCCTAGAAAGTAAAGTAGGAGGCTTCCAACCAGACGTGAAGTCTTTATTAGTACCAAAGAAAAATTCCTGCAGAAGCACGATCCTTAAATATAGAGATTGCCCGTAAAATGGGGCTTTTATGTTTTTCTTAATGATGCTATTTTCCAACAAAAGGCATGTCAGTGTGATGCAGGAATAGGGTAAGTTCTATGGTGAAGGTGGCCAACTTTCCCTCCTACACCTTCATCTGACCAAGACCCACAGTGCACACATCTGGCAAAGCCATCAGGGATAAGGAATCCCTTTTGCTCTGTTGAGGACTGGAGATGGGGCGGATTGTCAGTGGGGCCCCCAGAGGTCCCATCCCTGCCCCACCAGGAGGGATTTGCTTGGCCCAGAAACTACTGCCCAGCAGTAGTTCTGCTCAAGAGCCACCAGCTGGGCACCTGGCTCTGTGCTGTGCTGGAAGTCAAGTATGGCCATTGTGATTAGATAGCCCTTCTGGTTTTTAAAAGCTAACAAATCATGAAATCACCCAGAGATAGCCAAACAAGAGGCGTTTGGGGAGACATAGTTTTGTTCTGGGAAGGTCTCCAGTCTTTTAGGCAAGAGGTCCTTTTAGAAACCCTTAGCCCAGCATGAATCAGCAGGGGGAATGAGGTTGAGCTGTGAGAGCAATTGCAATGGGTTTAGTGTTAGAGCCAGTACATGAGTTCCTTTTCAAAGTGCCCGCTCAACAGCTGGTCACAAAATCCCTGAGCTTAGGGTGAGGTGCCGAGCCTGTGTGTGCTTGGAGAGGAGCATCACGCCCATTGCAGTGCTGCCTCGTCCTGCTGTCAGCGCATTCCCTCCTCCGAAAGGATGGGTGAGAAGAGCAAATGGGGACAGGGAGTGTCCTGTGGAGCAGTCACCATTCACTGGGGAAATGCATTTCACTGGTGAATTGTGAACATCCCACCAGAAAAACATTGCAACCGGCCCATTTTTCACATTGTTCCTTGACAAAGAGCGACTCATGTGAGTACACTTGGGTCTCTCCCCACAACTGTTGTGTGGCTTCGCAGAGGTGCCTGCCTCAGTCTGTCCAACTGTGAAATGAGGTTAAAAATCTTCATGGAAGATAGGCTCCCAGGCTTCGGCCAGTGAGGTTTGAAAAAACCTTTCTTAACTAAGCCTAGGCAGGATTAAAGAAGGACATAGCGTTACTGTCTTTATCCATTCAGAGAGAGAAAAGACAGTGACCCAGAAGTTGAAAGCCCGTTTTCCTCCGTCATCTTATAGAAATAGGTACCCGGCCCTTGGATCTCTGAATGCTCCTGCACTCAGCCCCCCTTCACAGTCTCTTTCATCCTTGTTTTTCTCTTTTAAAGCTCCAATTGATTTTGAAATTAAATTGGCTGTTCCTCCACCAATGAATCTCAAGCTTGCATCTCCTTTCTCCGCTCTCCTTCTCCCTCCCAGCTTTCACATCTCCTCAGGCTTCTGTTATTTCTTATACCTTTGCTTTGAAGGATTTTCCAATAAGAATGTCAGGAGAAGTTTCTTAAGGGTCTTTTATCACAAATTCCTTTTGGTTTCATGCCTGAGGACGCTTCTGAGGAGGACCTTGGTGACCTATGCTCAAGCAGACATGAAGCAAGTATACTTTACAAGCAAGTCACAGCTGACGGCACATGCAGATTGGGTCCTGTAGCCTCATTTAGGAAGCATGTTGTGTTTCTCAGCTGACAAAACTAGACCATACTTAGACCCAGTGTAATTCTGTTGGGCTCCTTGTAGTTACCAGGGAGACTATAAAGTAGACGATGGCTCTATACTGAAATAAAGTATCTTACATTGCATAGGCTATTCTTTCTAACCAGGCAGAAAGTGGGTGATTTTATCATTACTCCAGTCCTTCCATGAGAGATTTAAGAATGAAGTTCATAGGATGATGTAAATGTATTATAGCCACACATTTACAGCTGGGCCATTGGGTTGGTGCGAAGTGCACGTGCACGGACAACTTCTGTCAACCAAACCTGCCCCACATGGCATCCCAATTCCTCCAGTCTAGACTTGCTCCACAGGCAATATCAGGAAAGCATCATCCCTTAAGAGTGCACTGATAAAAGCTATCACAGGAGACATCCTTTCAGCACACGTGAGTTAAGGTCCGGTTTTCAAAGGTTGCATGGACCATATGGCTTCCTTGTGCGCTTAGATCTCAAATCACTTTCAGATCATTCCAACTTCTCTTATTTAAATAGAAATAAGTTGACTAAGTCATTTAAGCATGTTTTGGAAATGCTACTGAGGCTTTCAACTGACACCACTCTACTGTCAGGACTAGCGGTGGAGGGGAATGATCACATCAAACGTTTAGGAAATATGACTGCAGATGTTCACTGCCATGTTAAATATAGGCAGCCAAAAATAATTTCTCTCCCAGGGAAATTAATCTTTTCTCTAACAGGAGGGTCAGGAACTCAAAGTGAAAGCTAGACACTCCTCTCTGCCACATTCAGCACCTAAAGTGGGTTGCAGTACAGAAAGAAGACAATCACAGCCCTCACTGGTTTAGCTAGTACAAACCCAGAGGTGTAAATCACAGGCTTTTACATTGCGCCCCTGGGTTTTTGTGCACACCAAGAGACAGAGGAATCTGCCCCAGGGAGTTTCTTTTTGCAGTGTTCCTTCCAGACCAAGTCTTTATTGCGGTTTTGCCCACTAGTGGCAGCAACCTCTGCCCTGGCAACCTTCTCTTGTAGATGGCAGTTCCACCTGCCTTTCCGCTTGGAGGCTTCTGGAATAAATGGTGCCTTAATTAGGTTAATTATACCTTTAGCCATCCATGTGCTCACTTTAGATGTACCATTAGAGTCCATCACACAGTCTAGTTCCCCCAGTTTTCCATGTGGGAAGCAAATCTAACAGCTGATGTGTGAAGCCCTCCATGGCTCAGTTGTCTTGCACAATATTTGTTAAATTCAAGGACTGTTTCCACTCCTTGAAAACCTGGTGCTCTTGGTGTCTCTCTGTTCAAGGCCTGCCTGACCCAGGGTGGCCAGTGACTCTGATTTTATGGACAAATGTATTTCATCTGAGGCATCTCCCTGCAATGTCAACCAAAGGCTCGAGCGACATCTGATGAATAGCGGAAGAGTCTTTCTTATGCTTGTGAAAAGTGGCACAAATTAACATCCTCCAGTCTGCTGTTGCTATTCTGTCTAAATAATATTTTACAGGTAAAGTTTCTGCTGAGAAGCAGTGGGGTTTTCTCAGTAGCTGCCTAAATCATGTCATAGTCTTTGGTTTACACCGAGTAACTGCTTGAGACAGAAGCTGCATCTGTACGTGCAGTGTCACTGCTCCCGGATGATGAATGACCCCAAGTTTCTAACAACTTCCCTTCCTGTGCTCCGGCTGGCCTCCCCGCAAGTTGCATTTATGCGGAATGTTTTACACAATCTCTCTTGCTCTCTGCAGCTCACTAGAGTGTCTTTCTTCAGGAGCTTAAAAATTCTCTGAGAATGGAAATCTTTAGAGAAGGTGTTTGTATGTAACTAGGCATGCCAGGAAGAGATCTCAGTGTTTTCCTAATGTTAAGGATGCTCCTACATTCTTCTTCCTAAGACACACATCCCATTTTTCCAGGCTATTTTCTCAGTCCTGTTGGTAGCACAGCCTGTTCTGGATAACTGAGATACTCCTGGTATCTTCACTGGCTTCTGTATAGAGATGACTTAGTATTTATCACTAGCACAAATCTTTCTTGTGAACACATGAAGCTCTGCAAGTGAGACATCTAGCAGAAAAACCTTTCCCAAAGTTATTGTATCTCTAGAAAATGTTATTATAATGCTTTGTGTCTGAGCATTTGATGCCACCTTCCACTGACATAAATGGGAATTTGTTGCCCAAGGGTGTTTTAGGCAAAAGGTGTGCATTCCAGGTGCCTATATGTAATTGGTGATATGCTGAGCAGCTTCTCCCACCTTTTGGTCCTTTCCTCGGTCCTGTGAAGTTCATTTCCTCATAGGACCAGCTTGTTATGGGAGATGATTTTTGTGGATCCACGTTTAAGAGCAGGTTCAGGAGAAGTCTATAGTTATAAAAGTCCCCTCTCTTATGCTGGTAAAACGTCACAGGTTGTGCCCAAGATATTTTAGGAAAATATTGGATTCCACTTTATTTCCAGTGAAGGTTTTGCTCTGTAGCCAGCTCCCTGGTTGATATTTGGTGTTTTGGGTCACATTCACACAGGGGCTCCAGGTCTATCCACAGGTTTGTTGGAGCAGCAGGGCAGAGAGTGGAGTTTCTCCAGCTCCCCCATCCCACCACTCAGCAGGACAGATGCCTTCATCTCCTGTGAGAGGGAAGCTGCTCTCTGCCGCTGCTCGCAGCCTCAGTTTAACAAGTATCACCTCTCCAAAGAAGCTCCATCTGGGCACGCTAGCTAGATGCACTTCATGTAAACTGTTTGTTCCACCACCCACAGCAAGCTATTCGCACAGAAGTTTCACCAGAGACCATAAAATTGCAAACCATAGGTCCGGATCTCACCATCTGTCACAGTTCTGCATTCTTGCTCCCCAGACAACACAGTCTCCCACTGGGTTTAAAAGATCCCAAGCTTAAAGTTGTTTGTTTGGGATTTTTCAAAAAACCTGGTGCTCAGAGACGCTGCAGAAATAAAAATGTGGTAGCTATTATCATTTATTGCCCTCGCAATGCAGACAGGATTAAAGCTGTTCTAATGACAGGGAAGAAATGGTAATATTCCCCCTGACATTAAGTAGGCCTGAAGAAAGCTATGAGCACAATGGAATGGAACATTAATGTGAGAAGGAAAAATAAAAACCCTACAAGAAATGACTATAGCAAAGAACCACCAAGGGAGGCATTTAAGCCCACAAAAGTCAGCATTCTCAGATGTCAAAGGATCTTGTCATTCTGCACCTAACTCAGCCCTTGCTGAGGTGTTAAATGGGGTTTCAAAATGGGTAGCTCAAATGGGTTGTGCTCTAGAAGCTTAACCCTTGTGTAGTTTGCTGGGTTTGTACCTCTGCGGCTCCTCCCTCCTCTTTTCAGAAGGCTCTGGTGGCTCCAGTGAAGGCAGAAAAGAGGGCATTTTTGGAGCATCTGCCTTGCTAGCTCAGCAGATACCTGTAATGTAGCCTTGATAATCTGTAGAAAACGTGAATGTTTACAAATAACCTGTCAGACAGCTGGTGGGTTTAAGTACTGCTTTCCACTTGAGTCCCCCAAGGACAAAAAGCTCTGTCCTGTATGCGAGCGGTTTCCTTTGAAGAAGAATGCTTTGTCTTGGATAAGTGCAAGTTCGTCCTTCTTTGCCCAGACCAGTGAGACTGTATTCCTGTGGAGAGGTGAGCTTGGTGGTGCTTTTCCCACACAATGTACCCTGTTTTTTTTTTTGCCTGCTGCCTTTTATTTTAAAACGAGCAGTGAGTCAAATCATGTCAGAAAGACCAACAATAGCTTACCACAAGAGGGAAAGCTCCTCTGTGCCCTCTGAAAGCCTGCATCAACCAGTCTCCCTCCTGGGCTGGGAGATATTTTAAGGTAGAGCCCACACGAGACATCACCAGTGCTGAAAAGATCAATCAGGTTAGGGAAAATTCTCCTGGCTCTCCGTTTAGGTCCCTCCTTATCCTTTGTTTTACTTTCTGCGATGAGCCAGCCGTATCGTTTCGCTCCTCTCTGCTGGGAAGGTAATTCTCTACTCCGAGGAGGCTATTCAGTGACTTACTTTATTGCTATTTAGCGTGTATAGATTACAGTACCTCACAGAGGCCTGGTAGCGTTGTGCCAGGCATCCTACAAACACACGTGGAACGACAGTTGCATCTACAGTGGGTACCCCTGTGTGGGGGATAACAGGATAAGTGTAATTCTGAGCCAATTAGAATTAATAATATGCCCACACATCCTACGTAGGTGTATGGGATATGGCATATCCCTGTGTTTCTTTGAAGGAAACACACCCCTGGAGTTTAGAAAGGGGGTTGTTTAGGGGTTTTTCTTGTCAATTTGAAAAATCTCTATCAGGAAAGGGAGTCAGTGTTTAAGGAAATATAAAAGTCTCTTTTCACATGCATTCAAAGCAGGGATTAAATACTGGGCACACCAGGACTGTGCCCAATCTGCCTTTACAGAGTTTAACACCTGCTTCTCCTGGCTGTGTAGGCTGAAGAGCATTAGGGCTCTGGCACTAGAGACCAAGAAACCCACTGCTTGCACCTGAGTATAAATATCACAGAATCACAGAATCGTAGAGGTTGGAAGGAACCTCGAAAGATCATCTAGTCCAACCCCCCTGCCAAGGCAGGGCCACGTAGAGCACATTACTCTGGAATGTGTCCAGTTGGGTTTTGAATGTCTCCAGAGAAGGAGACTCCACAACCTCTTTGGGCAGCCTGTCCCAGTGCTCTGTCACCCTCACAGTGAAAGTTTTTCCTTATGTTAACCCAAAACCTCCTATGTTCCAGCTTGGACCTGTTGCCCCTTGTCCTATCGCTTAATGAGACTAAGAAGAGCCTGGCTCCACCTTCCTGAGATTCACCCTTTACATATTTATAAACATTGATAAGGTCACCCCTCAGCCTCCTCTTCTCCAAGCTAAAGAGACCCAGCTCCCTCAGCCTTTCCTCACAGGGCAGATGTTCCACTCCCTTGATCATCTTTGTGGCTCTGCACTGGACTCTCTCTAGCAGTTCCCTGTCCTTCTTGAACTTGAAATATAGGAAGTGTTTGGGACCATGGAAGGATCATTGCAGAGCGTGTGTGTGCATGTGTGTGTGATTTGCCAGGGTCTCTGGCTGCATTGAATAGAAAAAGGTGGAGTGTTAGTAAATGAAGTTGTTAATTTCCAGTCTGTTATCAAGAAAGCCAAGAAACAAAAAACACAAGAGACACAATTAGTTGTGTTAGTTCAGTAGCACACACGGATAAGGTTTTACGCACTGTAGCACAAAACAATTAAAAGTTGGAAATTTAGAAGTGGGAGTGGTGACAGAGAGAAAGAAGGTGTTGCAGGGGCTCACCTCTGGCTGCATGGGGAGAAGCAGGCTCAGGGGCTGAGACCGCACCATCGCTGACGTGAGAGCGTTGCGGTGTAGTTGTCCAGGTGCTGTGATCCAAACCACTGTGTGTGATTTGTCATTCTCAAACACGCACGTGCTTTCTGTGTACGTCATCTATCTCGCTAGCGAAAGCTCGGTGTCTGGGAGTGTAAATGTTTAAAGCCACCATGAGAACTGTTAGAAGCAGAAAGGGGAGCTTTGTATGCAGGTCAGACCTCAGCACTTCCAAGTGTTGGCTGAGAACCCAAAGCAGGCATAGAAAATACCATGTCCAGGACTGGAGGAGGTCTGCTGGGCCACCCAGTCTTCTGCTGTCACTGGATGAGACCTTCCAACTCAGACATGCTCTCCAAGTACAGCTGTTCTGTCTGCCCATCTTACTGCTAAACGCACTGTCACGTCCCTGTACGGAAATAACCATGGGGAAAGTTAGTCTGCCAAATCACAAAATTTGGTCCTGATGCTGTAATTTACAGTATGGAATTCAGTGGCCCAAAAGACTGTAATCCTGTAGATTATAAATGGCCAAAGCTTCACAAGGTAGGATTGTGATGGAAAATTAGAGGGAATTCATCTGATGGGGCAGGGAGAGAGGCTGATACAGCCCGACACAGCGGCTAAACACGGTCGTGATTGCTACCTTCATTGCAAACCTAGAAGAAGGAGTATATATATCACCACTGGACTCCATGCCTGGAGCAGACTTCAGGGAAGGGCTAATGGAGACATTATTATGAGCAGGAAATAATCCTAAAAACCCCCAGAAACAATGCATCTGAGAAAATTTACCAAAATACTGCTTTCTCAATTGAAGGCAACAACACTAGTCTCAGGAATGCTGCAGGGAACACATCAGAGACTGAGACATCAGTTTGGCCTCCAAACCGGCACATCTGCAAAAGCACAGAGAAAATTTGAGAATATCTTGCAGATGTTTTATGAAACAGGGGAACATGGGACCAAAACTGTAATTATTGGGATGAAGATTAAGAAGGGAATTGCTGAGGCAGACGTTAACACCCTCCTTCCCCAATAGAAGTAACATTAATGCTGGAATAACTTTTCCAGGGAAAGTCCATGGTCTGGTTTTTTGCATTGTGACCTGCAACCTGTTTCAGGACAGGCACTTACAAAATCCTCATCAGAACCCGAGGCTTGAACTGAAGACAGTCACACGCCTTAACATCTAGAAAAAATGCTGTGAACAGATATAACGTATTAGGGAAAGAAAAGAAGCTATTGCAGACAAAATGCATTTCATCTGCAGTGAGCTCTTCTTTATGTGACACATTTGCTTTCTGCTACCGCTCATCTTCCCCCTCCCACCTCTCACTCCCCTCTTTTTACTCTGTTTTAATAATTCAGCTCTTACAACCCAGAATTAAATGTTGTGCTGACCCAAGAGCAGTGTGCTGTGTACCCTATTAACACGCTGTGGTTTTAGTGCTTTTTTCTTTTTCGCCGCTGTTGTCCATGCTCCCCAGCAGAAAGCTCTACCACGATATCGTACTTAGTTTTCTGAGTAAGTGCTACCTGCAGCAGGACCAATATAGTACAAAAAGCCAGCTAATAAAGACTCTGCTTCAAACGCGGACAGTTCAGTGAGGACAAATTTTTGGGTTTTGGTGAGAGCAGAGATAACTGGTCTTCCAGAGCCCATGGGGCCCATAGCAACATCTGTCTGCAGCTGGGGGCCCTGTGATGCATCACCCCCTCCTTCTAGGGGAGCTGCAGGGGAACTCCAGGTGAGGGTTGTGAGCAAGAGATTGTAGCTGTTTTGTAGACCTGCTGCAAAGCAACCCATCATGGCCAGCATCTTCTGCTTGCTTCTTTCTGGACACAGTGTAAGGCCGGACGGCCCAGCAGCCCTGCGGCCAGCCCAGGCTGGCTGACTGCGTAAGACAGTTCTGGTACATGTGTCAACATTAAACTGCTCAAAAGCCATGCAAGGCTCAAGAACCACAGGTGGGCCAAACCCGGGCTCCAGGAGATGTACTTCTCATTAACTAAATAGGATGATTTCTAATGACATAACGTGCCAGAAAAGGTTCTCAGAAAACTGTATCCCAGCTGGGTTTGCTTGCTGTGGTTTGACAGATAGTTCTACCCCAGCAATGAGCCAGAGTGGCACGTAGGAAAAGAGAATCTTTTTTAAAAGTCTCCCTTTTTAAAAATGAGGCAAGGTGGAAAGGTTAGATCCTCTGTGAGAGCTGAAAAATGCAGAACTGTTTCCAGGCTCCAAAGCCCTTCTGGATGTCTTTTCTGTTTCTAAAAAGTTATGAAAGCAGGGACTGCTGTGGAAAAACTGCAGCTCTGGTATGGGACACTGGAGAGATGAAGGCAGCAAGAACCTTACACAGCTTGAGATCATGGCATCAGTGCTCCAGGCTCAGAATACACTCTTATTTTAGGTCTATACGAGCATGGAGCAAGAGGCAGTCTCTGACCCAAGGGACTGGAACAGATGGGGCTCAGAGAAAGAGAGTCGCCTTCCTCCACCTCACAAGCAAAGATCCAAGTCATGATTAGATAAAAAGCCTGAAACAGAGATGGCACTGGACCTGTTTCCCTTTACCCATAATCTGATCTGTTAGCCACAGGACCCTCATTAGCCAATCTGTCCCTATTAGAATAATAACCTAATTCTAAACGCAGAAGGAATGGGCTTTTGTGCAGTCTGAACGCTGCTTGAGATGGGCATCATATGTCCTTTCCAGTGGTGTCTCTGTTCTCTTTCCATGGATTAGCTGTCATTTGAAGGCTACCCAGAAAATACAGCCGTCAATTGTATTTAAGGGCATTTTCAAGTTATGACCCCAGAAGTCCCAGGGGTCACTGGGTCTTCTCTGTGCCCACGTCTCCTCTGGGTTCTCATCTAGGACCTGTTAAAAGATGCTCATGATCTCAGAGCCATCATTACTCAGGAATAGTTTGAGTATTAACTGAAAACCCTTCAATATATTTAATTCTTATTTCTATAGGATTCAACAAAATCTTAGCAATCTCCAAAGTAACAGTATGTTTAAAAACAAGCAAAGCAAACACAGAAATTCTTCTCAAACATCTTGTTTTTCCTTCTTTCCTTTTTTCAACAAGCTCAGTGACCCCATTAAGACCTTTGATATTTGAATTTTCTCTTGTGTTTTTTTTATGCTGGAAAAGAACTGCATTTCAAGACTCTAGCAGAAAAACAAAAAGAGGTTTCAAGACTTGAAGTACACAACTGGATGAGCTATGATTTTCAGCTGGTCCCTTTGTTAGAGAGGTTAAAGACAGTTCCCCATGGCCGTATCTTCCACCACCATGATTATAATTCAGAAATGCACTTAAACAACTGGGAGTCCGTGCTGTCAATTTTTGTTGATAGAGCACCGTGCAATTACTGTTTCCTTAAACTCTGCAGCATGTGAGAAAGAAGTATCCCAAATCCAATTTGATCTCAAGGGAGACTTACCATTTGTCAGCCGGGCAAACTAAGGCTTATTTGTCAGGCAGGTGAACTTAACTAAAAAAATAAATTGAAGCTATCAGCATAAACAGTTATGAGCAGCTCTCAGTCATAGATTATTGTTTAAATATGAGGGAAGGAAAGCAAATCTTGATGTGAAAACCAACACTACTTCCCAGTTTCCAAGATGGTCAGAGCAGCAGTGCAGGAAAACGATGGAAGGGAGGACACTTCTGTGTCTTTTATATAGTTGAAAGAGAAACATATATTTCTTGTGATATCACATCAGCCTGATTTGCATTTGATCAAATACATGGGACATATCTGCTGCCAGCTAAATACATGCGTGGAGTGACGGGGGAGTGTAGAATCTGTTTGGCTTTCCCCTGCTAGAAGAATCTGTGGGAACATGCTGTCGTTGGGATGTGCTGAAGAGATGCGCTCTGGCACCTACGCCACACTGGAGAACTGTGAGGACAAACATTTGGGAGGAAAGCTGAGCTGATCCTAATTGAAGCAGACACTAGCGCTCTTTCATTGAAATTCCACCGGCTTCGCCAACCTGATGTCAGGTTCTCCATCACCGTGTGAGGGTTGCCTCCAGGCAGGGCATGCTAAAAATAAATTACACATGCACATCTCCCCTCCTCTTTCCCACATGTGCTCACATGCACTCTAAGTGAGCAAAGAAAAGCATGTGGGAACTGCTCCTTGACACGACTGTTGTCAATGAGTATGTTTTGCTGCAGGTGAGTGTTTTGGTTCTATGTCCCAGGAGGTTTAGGCAGATAAAGAAGGTGCCACACTGATATTGGGGCTGCAGGCATGGCAGGGCTGTCTTCTGACAGCTTACAGAGGACAGTAGACTGAACTGACTATTTTATTCCACTCAAATTCCGGCCACACTCATCTTGCAATTTTTAAAAGGCGTTTGTTAATTTGGTTTCTGGAGCAAGTGCTGTGTGTTCTGGGTTGGGTGTTTTCAAAGATTTCTTCTTACCTTGGAGTCTTCATTATGCAATTGCCTTTTTCTTTCCCTGCCTGCTTGGGTTACGCAGAGTGCTTTGCTCAAAATCCTTACAACAGCAACAGCTCAGCATTGTAGGAATGACTTTCCTGGAGAGGGTGCAGTGTCTATCCCCCCAGGTGCTCCTCAGATAGGACATTCTCCAGGATCGTGAAGGGCTCTGAGGTCTGGCAGGGACCATCTGGATTTTTTGTCTCCTTCTGCAACAGAGAACATGAGTTGTTTGTGGGGAACATCTGGGGATATTTTGTTTAATCAGTTTTTTATTGCTCTTGTGGCTTTGAGTATTAGTACCGTCAATACTGCTTCTGTTCTCTATCAGAGGCACGCAGCAGTTGAGTCTCCAGAGAGTTTAAATGCCTTCAACTAAACCATATTATTGGCTCCCTCCAGGGGTAGCTGGGTGAAACTTAATGGTCCATGAGATACAAAAAGTCAGTAGAAATGATCTAATGTCCCCTTCCAGTCTTAAACTCAGTGAAATGGTGAAAATTCTGCTTCTAAAGGAAATGGCAGATGAGCAGTTGCCAGGATCTCCTACCAGGCTTCTTCTCCAGCTGTGTCTGTGGGGAGCAGTCCTGCTTGCAGATTCTCAGCAGAATTGCACCATTTTCACTCCAGGAGACCAAATCCACATTCCCATCGTTCTGTGCAGCCTATTTGCCCTTCCTCCTCCCTGAAATGCTGAGAGTGTTTCAGCCCCTTTTTGTGGTCACCGTTTATGACAGAAACTTTTTGGTTTCCCTTCTGCTTTTACCAAAATCCAAGCGAGATATCTGTTACATCTGACTTCTGCCTTTCACATGGATCAAACCTCCAGTTCCAAAATATCCCTGGCCCTCCTGAATGCAGAAATCAGTCTTGTGCATCTATTCTCTCTGTGACTGGTTGAGAGCTTTAGCCAAGAAAAGTCTCCAGGCATTTTTTATAGACTCAAAAAAATCTCTTTTGCTTCCCTCTTCTGCAGAGAAAATGTGCAATTTAAACTTGTAGGCATGTGTTTTTCTTTTTCTTGGAAGCATTTACAAAGATGGCCAGAGCTGCCTGTCTTCAGCTGCCGGGTAGGTGTCCTATCCTGTGTGTGCTTTCAATAAAATCAGTGTTTCCTCTCTCAGATTTAAATGCTTTATCTTCTATATTTCCATATGAAAAGAGAAACTTGAGAGAAATTGCGGGAATAGAAATCTTAGAGTCTGGGGATTTCAAGCATGAGTGATGCACACATGTTTTTCCTCATCTGAATTCAAGGACATACCAGCTCCACAATGGATACCTTTCCACAAAGGGAGAGGAGAGGCCTCCTCCTGCTTGCTCTGCCACATCAGTCACTTTTTAACTAGGTACCAGGAATCTTCAGAAGCTATTTTGATTTTTATTGTATTGTAGAAGTGTTTTTAGAACCTTAGTTAGCTGCTGCAGGTGCTGCAGTGCTGTGTCCAAAGCGCAGCTGGTTGTTGCTGGGTTGTCTTTCCAGTGCAATTAGGTGACAATCAAGGTAATGCCTTTACTTTTACCTAATTTTATTCATGGAATGGCACTAGGGAGTATCAGTGAGAGATCCTGTGCCTGAAGAAGGAGGGATATGGGGTGCCCATGGTGCTTGGTGCAGCACACACTGGGAATGTCCCAGCCAGAAGTCCCAGCCTGATCAGTTACACAAGTCTGATCAGGGTGAATACGGTAGTAATTGCCATGGTTATCAATCATTATTAACTATGTTTTCTGAAGGTTTTTTAGAGGAAAACTCTTCTGTAACTAATTACAAATTCATTGTAAGACAATAGCGTAGTTACAGCCCAGAATAGATGTTCTCTGTCCTTCTTTCCCCTTGTGCAGCCCAGAGGCCAAGAACAGCACGAGCAAACTGTCACAAAAGTCTGCATTTACATCCAAGTACACACTCTTCCCTCGTGCTCGCATCCTTGGATACGCAGACGTTTGTGATGTTGCATTTCAACCGATTTCCCACCTGCAAGAAAGAGCTTCAGAGGCTGAACCGTCCAAATGCAACTGCTAAAGCTAATTTCCAGATTAACGGCAACTCTCTCGTGTCGGAAAAGCCGGGCTGTGGCCGTCTAGCTGTTAACAGGTAGCTGGCAGGAAGCTTCCAAAGTCTGATGTTGTCACCAGCCAATTGACCAGAAGAGCTCAACTTCTTGGACCTTCTGTTCCAGCATGATCTTTATCCTTTTTATGTTTTTTAATCTTTTTAGAAAAGCATCAGTCAGAGGCTAGTGACTGCTGAGGAACTGATAAGCTTCCTTCCCTCTAGAAAAACAAAGAGTTTAAAATACTCGCTTGCTCTAGTCAAGGTTTACAGTTCTTAATAGTATGTTATTAGGAAGTTGCTGAGCAATCAGATGAGAACACAATTGTTAATAAATTTGCTTAATAAAACCATTAAAGCAAATATAAAGAAATTCCAGCTATCACTTAGTGTATTAAATAAATGGCAAATAAATTCTTTTCAGTTTTGCTGGGTAAATTCATTTGGAGCATCTGTAATTTAAAATAGTCCCAAGATTTAAACAGTTTTGCAGCCACTGCTTTTACATTATGCCAAGTTCAGTCCCAGAAAGGTGGCTGCAGTTCTTACTCTTAATTTTTCCAGATTAATTGACACAACAGTTTCTTTGTAGTTCTTTGGGTGATAACAATCAGCAAGACATTTTTTTTTTTTTTCCTCTCCAAATTATCTGCCTTGTCCATGTCCTCTCTTACTCTGAAAGTACAAAGCGAGCTAGGGTTCTTTCCAAACTTACTAATGATAAAGACTGTTCGTTCTCCCAGTCATCTTTGGTGCAATCTGTTTCAAACGCTGGGACTGATGAGTGTCTCAGAACAGTGTAGGAGGGCTGCCTGAGCGTGACTGAGCCACGGAGTTAAAAAAAAGATCTAAAAAAAATAATAGATTCATTTCAAATAGAAAATTCAAGGAAGCCATGGCTTGACTAAAATAAAACAAAACAAGCCAGCTAAGTTTATTGTCTGGATTATTAATTGTGCTGCATTGTATGGCTGCCCCGGGAATGTCACTTTAATCATTCGTCGAGTCTGAAGCCTGGGTCTCCAGAGATCATGTTCTGATCTCTCACATATGGTATATCGCACTGTTCATTAGACCCACTGGTCCAGTCACATGGAAACGATGCTCAGACTATTTCTATCCATGTCTGCTACTCCTCTTCCTGACCGTGTCAGTCTCATGATGAGGGCAGTGACTCCAGCTGATGCAGACACAATTGCTGATTGCAAAGAGAGACATCGCTGTGAAAGTACAGAGAAGAGGGGTTTATTTCTGTCACGGTTCAGGCTCTGCGAGAAGTCCCTGCCGTGCAGAAATACAAATTCCCTTGGGGAGTGCTGAGGTATGTGAGACCATGGACCCTGAGTGGTGAAAAGAGTTTGGGTGACCTTGAGGGACAAACTGCTGGGCTGGGATGCCCAAAACCTGGGCTTAGCTCCACAAGGAAGGAAAAAATCTCACCAGTGTAATGAGATTCAGTTCTCAGCTCTTGACTCTCTGCGCAGTTTCAAAAACCTGTCTGCTTCATTTTGGTGGTACGATGGGAGCAGGGACTCACTTTGCACAGTGGGAAGCGTGATTTCTTGCTCTTCTCTCTGAAAATTTGATGCTGGCAGTAGAGAAGTGAGGAACAAGGTAATCTCATCCAGGATGGCTGTAAGCCAGTCAGGGATGACTTCTGGGCCCGCTGGAGGGACAGAGCTTGGATGGAGCCCAAGGAGCGATGCAGCAAGCTCATGTTTAGGAGTTTGTCTCCAGCCACATGTGCAGAAGCTTCAGTTCGGTGCTGGCAGCTACCAGCAGGAACCAGGTCAAGGGATTCCCAAGCAGTGCAGAGCCCTTGCCAGGGGACCCCAAAATGTCACATCCAACTTCTCACCCTGCACTCTGTCAGGGGGGGATGGCGAGTGATGTGTAAAGTGTTGAGTCAGTATAAATGTCATAGCCAAAGGTCTTCAGAGTCAGAGTGACAACAGGAGGAGACACGAGTGCCAGGAGTTCTGACACAGGGAAAACGCTGTCAGTGCCACCACCTCCGCCTTGGAGATTTATCGATGATAACTTGGGATGTGCCATAAACAGCAGTGATATTAAATGAGTCTGACTGTCTCAGGGGCTAAGTTTTACAACCCAAAGTGTGAACTCTCTCTGCCTCACTGAGATCCTGAGGCATTTTTCCAGCAGCTCCCACGATCTCATTAAGTGCTCTCCTGAGAAGGGCTCCAACCCAAGAGAGCCCTCCCTGTGCAGCACAGCGCCAGCTGCTGGGATCAGACATAAATATCCGCCTCGGAACTCAGCGTGCATCCTCAGAGCTTATCATGGAAACCTCCCAGGCCACCACCACTAACTCACTGGGCCCACAGCCTTCCCCACAATGGCTTTGTGAGGAAACCAGAACTTGCCAAGTACCTGTTATGAGAGGCTCTGACCTCAGTGCCATGCCCCAGGACAAACCTCCCTGTAGATGCTATGACTTCATGGAATCCAGGTGAATCTTTGCTGAGATGCAAACCATTTCAAACTCATGGTTGCCTCCTGGAGTTATTGGCCACAAAGGGCTGTGCTGTCATGCAAGTGTTTTCCTTCTTCTCCTTGAATGCATCTGGGGCTGCAATAGCAAGCTCTAACTGCAGCCTTTCTCCTCTGTATTAAACCAGCTCCAGGGGCCAGACAGCTGCCATCCCACAGACACAGGGCTTGGTCAGGCACTGTGCTCTTCTGCTGAAAGCTCCCCTTGTTCAGATAACACATTTTATACCAGAAGCAGCAAAATCTTTAGCAGAGCCCTGGGGACACTGAATTCACTCTTCTGTGTCACGCCTGCCTATCAAAGCTAAAGTAGGCCTGTGGATATCAAGGGCAGAGCACTCATGGCCACAAGCCCTGTTCTTCACAGGTTATGTTCACCAACCCACAGGCCTCAAGGAGAGTGATCTAGTCACGAAATCCTGCAGCTTATCTCAGGGAAAAGGTTCATTTTGGCGACTTCCCTGAGAAACCTCCTTGTCTTTCTGCCCTCACAACCTTTCTCTCTGCTCCTCCAGTCTGCTCGCAGTTCTCCAAGGGCGTCTATGCCATCTTTGGATTCTATGAGAGAAGGACCGTCAACATGCTCACGTCATTTTGCGGGGCTCTCCACGTCTGCTTCATAACACCAAGCTTTCCCGTCGATACGTCCAACCAGTTTGTTCTCCAGCTTCGCCCAGAGCTCCAGGATGCCCTCATCAGTGTCATCGAGCACTACAGCTGGCAGAAGTTTGTGTACATTTATGATGCTGACCGGGGTAAGTCACAAGTACATGGGAAGGGTTATCAGGCAATTAAACATAATGGTCTAGTTGCCTCAAGAAGTCCTCTTACTATGGGTTGCTGGAGGCTGAGAGGATGACTATGGAAGAGTCAACCTATGGCCTTTCCTGTTGTCTATTCCTTTTCTAAATATTCATTACTGATGAAGGTGGGCATTGATCTAGATGAAGTATTAGACTGACTCAGTATGTCTGGTTCATAGGTTCAGGTCTGAACCCCATCCACACAAGGGAAATATGTGTAAGCAGCTTGAGTTTCAAACAGGGAAATTGTTTATATTGAATATGTCCCATATGGAATAGGTCTGTCGAACTCAAGGCCACCGAGTCCCACATTTATAAATGCGAACTGAGAGCTGCTCAGTTCTCACCAGACCCCACATCCAGTTGTGACACGTGTGTGTGCTTCTGGCAGGTAGCTTGGAAAACTCCAAGTCCTCTGTGTTAGTTGTCTATGTAAAATAATGAAAACCTTTGCTGGGTTCTTGGAAGACACTATCTGGCCAGCAGATCGAGGAAGGTGATTCTCCCTCTCTACTCTGCTCTTGTGAGACCCCACCTGGAGTACTACATCCAGCTCTGGAGTCCTCAGTACAGGAAAGACATGGAGCTGCTGGAGCAAGTCCAGAGGAGGCCACAAAGTTGATCAGAGGGCTGGAGCACCTCTCCTATGAGGACAGGCTGAGGGAGTTGGGCTTGTTCAGCCTGGAGAAGAGAAGGGTCTGGGGAGACCTAATTGCAGCCTTCCAGTACCTAAAGGGGACCTACAGAAAAGCTGGAGAGGGGCTGTTCCTTAGGGAGTGCAGTGACAGGACAAGGGGGAATGGGTTTTAACTGAAAGAGGGGACATATAGATTGGACATTAGGGAGAAGTTCTTCCCTGTGAGGGTGGTGAGGCCCTGGCACAGGTTGCCCAGAGAAGCTGTGGATGCCCCATCCCTGGAAGTGTTTAAGGCCAGGTTGGAACTAGATGATGCAAGGGGGGTGGATCATTCAAGATGATTTAAGGTGGGGGGGTTGGAACTAGATGATCCTTGTGGTCCCTTCTAACCCAAACCGTTCTGTGATTCTATCTAATTTTCTAACCATGAACAGGGCTAGTGAGCTCATTGCTCTGTGATTCAATTTCCCAGCTCTCAGATGCCTTTAAAGCTCTAGGCTTAGAGGCCAGGAGCAACATGGGCTGTGGAGTACAGCACAGAGCTAGAGGCAATTCACAGCTCTGTTCTGGAAGTTACCGTTAGGCCTTGCAGGGACAGGATGACCTTAAGAGTCAAGGAGAAGCTGTGAAAGCATCCCAGCCTGCTTTCTGCTGTCACGAGGCATGGGCACACTGAATATCCCGAAAGGACTGCAGTAGAGTTGTCTAGCAGGACTCCAGAGCGGTGCTGACTATATGTATCTCCTCTGGCTGACTGGATGTAATTTAGGCAAGATCCTTTTAAAAATAATGAAGTTTTCTGATGAGATGCTGCCAAGAGAGACACTGAATATGATTGTGTATTGTGATTGCTAAGGGTGTCCCTAACCCTAGGAGCACAGAGCCTAAACAGATCAAAGATGAGAAGCGAACTATGGCCCAAAGACATCAAGTGATTTGGGTAGTGACAGACACGAAGACGGGGATTACAGTTCTTATCTGAATCCCACAGCAGGGCCTGATCAAAGAGACTGATTTGCCAATTACAAAGGAGAACTAGGCCTAGAATCATCCTATTTTCCTGTGCTAGGACAGAAAAAGCAGGAGTCATTAATTCTAGCCCAGCTGTGTTTGGGTAAGATGCTGGACTATTAGCTGCTCTCTGTAGTTTTGCTGCATTCTTGCATTGTTGTATCCTGCCCAGCCTGAGGCAGCTATAGATGCTGTCAGAAGGATAGAAAGATGCCATTTCACAACTAAAATTTGTTTTTTTCCCTACTGTCCTCTTCCCATCGCAGGGTTGTCAGTCCTACAGAAAGTGCTGGACACGGCAGCTGAGAAGAACTGGCAGGTGACAGCTGTCAACATCCTGACCACAACAGAAGAGGGCTACCGCCTGCTCTTCCAGGAGCTGGAGAAGAAGAAGGAAAGGCTGGTGGTGGTGGACTGTGAATCTGAGCGGCTGAACATCATCCTTAGCAAGGTTGTATTGATGCGGGTCTTCTGGAAGGGTCTTGCATGCAGGGTGGGATGGGTTGTTTCTCCTGAAGAAGTTCTCCTCCGTGTTCATGTCTGATCCATGTCTCATTGCCGCTCTCATTGGATGTGGTGTGTGTGTATTGCAGCAGGCTGTTAAGCTTGCAGATATTTCTCCATTGTGCTATTGCAGAAACTGCAAAGCCATACAAATACTAGGAGGTCCCGCGTATTCATGCTGAGCGAGCTGTGCTGCTCCATGTTCCCTCCTTGTTTGACCTCTCTGCTGAATCCTTTACACCCCCTTACTCCCCAAGAAGTCTGCTTTGTGCTAATTCTTCCAAGCAGCATGGACAAGATGTAGAACTTCCTTATTCTGCTAAGTTTTTCTCCAGTTTTCCCGCCTCCTGTGAGTTAGGGTGGAGGTGTGAATTGGCACTGCCAGACTCCTGGTTCTCCAGCCTCTATGTGCTGCACCAAACTGTCACAACTACTGCCAGCAGGACAGAGCTGGAGAAGTTTATGGTACATCTGTAGTGTCCTCAGGAACACTGTCTCCAGATCAGGCTCGACCTTAATATCCTCCTCGAGCATCCAGGCTTTTAGCAGGATCAGACGATTCCAGCTCCACTCGCGCCTTGCAGTGAGAGGGACCGGTTCATTCCCAGCCATCTCCTGGCTGTTTTGTCACCTTGTGGCCACAAGGCAGATGGGATATGCAACAGAAGACTCAGTAACTATGTTGTGTGTCCTGTCTTACTCATCTTCAATCTAGATAGATCTCCCAGTAGTGCAGACCCAAATTTTCTTCATCCTCTTTCCTCCATGCCTCCCTTAACACTTTTCCTAAGTCATGAATATGGACTTCTGTGGACAGGAGACCAATGCAAGTTCATGCACAGGTCTCAGTCCACACTTGTGTCCCCTCTTCAGTTCCAGCCTTAATATTTTTCCCCTTCACACCTACAGCCAAGGCTTTCCCCCCGCAGCCGGGACTCCTGTCCCACATGGCTTAGAAAGGACTCCACAGTGCCACGCAGCCGGTGCACCGTGACTCCCGCTATCGTGCTTCTCATAACTAGCTCACTCTTACCTCGTGCTTCACACGTCGCCTTGTCTAAGCTACCTGTCATCTCCCGTCTCACACTTCAGCTGCTTGCTGTCTGGGGCAAGGATTGCCAATTCGCCAGCCGCACGGCTCAGAGACGAGCACAATCCATCCTTGTGGGATGGCTCTTGGTGCTCTGTAACCACGAAGCAGGTAGCAGGTTTTAACCACAAAGTACAGACCATGCTCCGCAAAGTACAGATCATGCTCATGAAGGAAAGAACAGATTATTCTGGAGGGTAAAGTCTCTCTGACCACAGAGTAGCTGCAGCTGAACAAAATTTTAGACAGGACCTAGGCAGTGAATTTGCCTTTTCTGCAAGCTTTCCTGTAGGGTATATCAGATTTCTAGGGTTACTGAGGTTGGGTTTTTAAGCCTGTTTGTCAAACAGAAAGTTAAGTTCTGCAGTCAAATACTGTCTAGTTTTCCTAACACGAACAGGAAAATAAGTCTTGCTTTCAAACTTCTTCCCATAACTGGAGCAAGAATTAAACTTAGATGTAAGTAAAGCTATTTGCAAGAAAACAAAACAAAACAAACAAACAAAAAAAACCCCAGATCTTGTGATTATATTTGTTTTGCAATGTGGTAAAAAACATCTGTTAATGACAGAGCAATTCCAACCGACATCTGTGCCTAGGAGGCAACACTCCTGTTAGGGATGGGGCTGGAGATAACGTTTTTCAGACCTGTGTCGTCCATTTTTATCCTCATTTGACTTCTTGTTCTGAGTCCACAGGGATTTCTGAGAGCAGAGGTAGTTATCCCAGTGTAAGCAGGGGATGTCTTTCACAACATGCAGATGACCAGAGGGGGTCAAAGACAGTGTTCAGCTCATTATCACATGAAATTCAACTGGGACTTAAACTCAGGCTGGTGGCCAGTCTCTCAGCTCACCGCCCCGGCAGCCTCTGCGTGGATGTCACTGCTCTGTTTGCCCTGTTTCTTTGAGTGTCTGAGGTGTTCAAAGAGCTGCCTCAGCCTCTCAGGAGCATTTTAATCCATTTATTTTCTTCCCTGACATGCCTGTCTCTGTCTTTCGGTGGCTGTGGATTTGTGGTCCCTGGTGAACGAAAGAGCTGGGGATGGCTGTTTAGCATCAGCCCCTCACATGTACACACTGGTACTTGCACACACTTTTAATTTCTTCTTCCCAGCCCATACGCATAACACAAATAACCACCACTGACTCCAGCAAGGCAGTCCTCGCATGCTGGAGACCGTAGCTGTAGAGGAGCCAGTTGCTCAATGTGTTAATGATATGTGGGAAAATGACCTGATTTCTTCCTCTGAGATTTCTCTGTGTCATTCTATGTCTCAAAGGCATGATTTATCTTTGCTGAGGTAACTGTCGTTTATAAGCCAGACCTTGGTTCAGGGCAGGATATCTGCGAGGCCGCGCTGTGTAGCCTTAATGGGATAAGTAAGCGGTGGGTTGTATTCCATCAAAGCCCTGTATTGTTTCTTCCTTGTCTCTCATTAAAATGAATAACTGAAATTTCTCCTTTGCCACTGTTTCACTCTGAGAGGGTTTCTCTCTAATAGATGTCAAACTGGCCCATTAAGAAGTGGGTAATGAAACCTAGGTGGCCCAAGTGAGCTATCAGCATGCAGCCCAGCACAGCATCTCGCCACGTTCAGGCTAAGTGATAAATGCTATTATAACCTCAGCTTGCTACTGCCGTCCGGACACATTAGAACTGAGCAAGCATTTTAAAATAAATTAAGATCACAAATAACTGTGTAAAACACAGGAAGCAAGCCTCATAATTCAGGTCGATGGGCTGCAAGATTAACAGCTCAGGGAAAGCTGGATGGCAGCCCTCTCCGGTTCATCGACTCTGACACCTAATAAAATAACAAAGGGAGACTGTGGGCAGAAGGAGCCAATGCCAGCTGTTGTTGACGCTGGCGAAATGGGGAATTGGATCGTAATTCTTAGACATCCCAGTGCCTCAGAGATGCTTCTTCCTCCCCCAGGGGCTGGGACTTACTGCAAAGGTCGGTCTCAGTTGATGAATGGAAGGGGACAGGTTGAGTCTGGTTTCGCTCCTCAGATCCGGAACGGAAGATACTCAGAAAACTACCAATAGTAACCATACATATTGTTATAACCTTAGGTATACAGAGGTTTTTTTCCGAGGGTTCCAGACTGCTCAGCAGAAGCCACATTGAGGGATCCTGTGGGGAGAAGCACAGGGCAGTGAAGCTGGTGGAGCTGCCATCAGTTGTGTAAGAAACTGCTACAAAATGAAGTCTTCATTGGAGTTAATTGCCACCCCCGCATTAATTCTGGGAGCCAGATGAGTTTTAACGTGCATACAAAAATACTTCATCAGAGAAAGGCTAAGGCAGATGAACCAGTTGCACAGAACAAGTGTCAGCTCATTTACAATCCGTTTGGAAATCCCTAAATGGCTGCTCATGATACTCTGGGAGTGCTGTCCCATGGGGAGGATCAGTGTGTGTGTGCCCTCATCTGATGCTTCTCAAACACCTGCTGCTAGCCTGGTATCAGAAGGAAGTCCTGGGTAGACCGATATCTGGTCGAATCCAACACAACAGTCATCTTATTATCATTCTGGCTGTGAGGACCTTTCTGGCCTCACTACCGTTTGTGCAGATTTTGCCTGAGCATTGGCAATGCAGAATCAATTCATATGACAATGGAAATCAGAGGTAGTGTTGCCAGCAAAGAACCTTATGGAAACAGCACAATTCTCTCAGAAACTGGCAATTCTTGTCGTTTTACACGTTCTGAGGGTATGCTGGTTTGAGCCTTCTTTCCGCTGTGTTCTTTTTGTATGTGTATTGACTTAAATGCAGATGATATCTGGTTGGTAAGAATTTTAACAGTGCTGCTGGAAATCAGTGGAGAGGAATTTTGGTGGAAATCCAGAGTCAGCAAGAATAATGTGGTTTCAGCTGTATTCTTTCTGTGTTTTTTTAAATCAAGGAAGAAAAAAACAGCTAGGGAACATCTGATCAATGACCCTGTCCCCTATAATCACAGTCAAGCCAGCAACTGATGGTGCCTTTCTACACAGACAAGGGAAGCTTTTCCAGCTAACCTAGAAACTTTCTAATGTTACAGATCTAGAAGCATTTATGTTGATAAAAGAGAATAAAACCCTAAATCTACAGGCATCAGGGAGAAAGGAGTAAGTGGCAAAGAGCTTATATTGGGACACCATGAATATGAAGATATAATTAACCTCAGTGAATGCACTCAGGGAATCCTCTGTTGAGTGTCTTGCCCAGGCGGCTTTGTTCTGGAGGTGTGACTTGAAGCTACCCCATGCAGTAAAGGAGAAAAATTGCCCTACAGTCTAAACCCCTTGACATCTCGCCCAGGTAGGTGTCTGCAGCAGGGACTCTAGGTAGGAGGATGTGCAGAATAGCTCTCTAGTCTCGCTCAGTGTTTCAGCTGCATTCACAGGACAAATAGACCCCAGCTTCCCGCTTTGTTCCTTTAAATCTTGTTTAACCTTTTTCTAGAAAAAGCACCGTGTTTTTACCCCTAAGCCCATAGGAAACGGGGGGGTTCAGGTACTTTATTCTTACGGCCTGTGGAATCTGCTTGGGGATCTTGTCCTGTTTAATTTCAGACTTGCTTCTCAAATACCATGTGTGAAAGCTCTGTCTTTCCTCTAACAAGATTGTGAACTTTTCTTTTGCTGTGTCTTTCTGTCTTCACCCAGTCTCGTTGGGGAAAAACAGGGAGAAAGGGTAGATAAATGAAGCTCTACTTCTTTAGCTGGTCTCTGCTAAATATCCTTGGTTTTCATATTGCAGATCATCAAGCTTGAAAAAAATGGGAACGGGTACCACTACATTCTGGCAAATTTGGTGAGTTGCCCTCCTTGGCATTTTTTTTGTTTTATTATTTCATATTTTGTAAAGCACTATACTTAAAGTTACTGAGCTGGAAGGTTTTTTCTAATTCCACCTTTTGGGTAGAAAAATTGCCAAAGTCCTTTGTGGTGTTCTCCTTGTGCTGATTTGTGTCTTCAGCCAGCAAGATTATCTCCAGGGTATCTCCAAGGTTGCTGAATTTATTACTCTTTTGCCTTCAGATTCAATCTGCATCTTTTCAAAGCCAGTTAAGGCAACTGTCAATTAACGCTTGCTGTGATAATGATTTTTTTTTACATGTCACAGGCACCTGGGGTTCTGGTATTGCGCTCCCAGCTTGTTTCAGTCAGGCCACCAAGAAATTGTTAACTGCTGGTAACAATTTGCGTTTTCTAACTAGTTTTAACTCCACTTCAGTGTGTGTCCCCTAAGTGAGGTGTTTTACAGCCATCCCGAGAGCCACACTAGGGGCAGACTCATTAATGACCATGCACCAAGATCCCTCTGACCTTCCAGTAAAAGTAAAACATCCACCTATTCTGTAACTTGGTGCTAAATCAAATCTACCTGTCATGGCTCTAAGGAATTAATTGGATTCAAAGATTTCTTGAAGAAAAGGATTCTCCCTTTAATGCCGAGAGGCGCTGGAGGACAGAGCTGTGCTGAGCAGCAGCAGGGCCATCTTTCTGGAGCAATATGCTGTCCCCTCCTAGGAGAGGAGACTTTCTCTGTCTGGGGAGGTTTGGGAAGAGGTAAGAGAGAGAGGAATAGCCTCAACCCATAGGGCAGCTGAGGTTTTCTACAGCAGAGCTCCTACCTTCTCCTCCCCAGGTGTGTCCCTCCATCCCAGGAGATGCACAGCAGAGGATGGGCTGGTGTCAGCCCAGACCCACTGTGTCCCTGAGGAGTCTGGAGCCATTCTGCTCTCCCGCAGCTGTGTCTGGAAGGCACCACGTCAGGCCTGGCGTAATTAAACTTTAAACTACCAATTAGTCAAGCAGTTGCTGCCATTCTGCTCCTCTCAGTCCCAAGATAACTCTGTAATTTACAAGACAAAAATGGCCACATCATTACGCCGCGATGCCCCGATACCGACCCCGTGCTTCTGCGCTGGGCGCCTACCATGTAATTACAAAGTTAAAAATGTTATGTTGTGCAGGGGGAGACAAGCAAGCTGTAGAGTAACCAACAACTTCAGTTGCTAATTTTAAAAAAATTGTTCCTTGCTGTAATCGAGGTCCCGTTCCTCAGATGTTTATGGAAGTCCCTTCATTAAAGTTAAGCAGGGAAGCTATCTGGGGGGTGCGTGTCTGTGTGCTTTTATGCATACCCCTGCGGAAGGCTAAATGAGAATGCTATCACTTCTCCCTGCACAGTTTCATGAGGATAAATACATTACAGGCATGAGGTGGAATACTCAGGTGTTAGAGTATGAAGGACATTTCCCTCTGTCTTATGATACCTCTCTCTCCCACCTTCAGCCTGAGAAAGCACACTTTTTCCATCCTTAATTTGTTTTCTTATCCTTTGCACAAATGCTGAGAGGACAGAGCTGGCTGGAAGCGGCTGCATATTCAGCCAAAATGGATTATAAATAATTAACTTAGAGCAAAAGGCTGTTCATTTCCCCAGCCCCTCTGCAGAGAAATTCTGCCTCCCAGCTGCAGCCCGGTGGAGGATGCTCTGGGTCCCCAGGACCCACAGGGTCTGACGGGACCACCAGACTCAGCTGTAACCAGGTATTCTTTTCAAGCAGCTTTTATTTGGGAGGAGAAGAAGAAGAAGAAACAAAGAAATTAAAGCTCTTTCCTTTGGTCTTTTCTGCTCCTTAAAACCCAGCACTGCCCAAGAAGCATACTCCAGACACAGGAATATAGTAATTTCAGGTTGGAAATTAGGAGAAATTTCTTCTCAGAAAGAGTGGTCGGGCATTGGAACGGGTTGCCCAGGGAGGTGGTGGAGTTACCGTCCCTGGGAGTGTTTAAGGAAAGGTTGGATGTGGTACTTAGGGACATGATTTGGTGGGTAATATAGGTTGTAGGGGGATGGTTGGACTAGATGACCTTGGAGGTCTTTTCCAACCTTAATGATTCTATGATTCTTTAAGAAAGAAAGGGGGGGAAAAACCAAACCTTTGGGTTGAAAAGAAAGAAGTGGATAATCAGACAACATGAGGAAAATATTTAAAAAAAAAAAAAAAAGAAAAAAACCAAAAACAAACGAGCACTCCTGAAGATTAAGAGGCGCTTTCCAGGGCAGAACAAGCTTTGAGGTTCTGCCACACACAGGGGCAAGTTCAGGCACCAGAAGTCAAATCAGTTTCTGTGATGTGCTGCACCCCCATGAGAGCTACTCACTGATCAGTTCTGCAAGGAGAACAGCAAAAAGGCTGTGAGGATCCTATGTTCCTGAGAACATATGGCAGTGAGGAAGGACAGCAAGCCTCTCTATGTGTGTGTGGCCGGGGAAGTTATAACGAATTGGCAGAATGTGGGAAGTCAGTGTCTGGCAGGGTTAAACCAGTGTAGATGCTCAGACTGAAGAGTTCACAATAGGTTTACCCTCTTCTAAGGGCATCTCATTGCTGGATTAGAGCCTTCAGAGAGTGTAACGTGCTGTAATTTATTCCCACTGACTCATACACGTAGTGGATAGACCTTAAACACCCCACATTTTCTCCTGTAGACAAGTCCTAAAATGACAGGGTGTGCATTGCCCACACACACACACGTACCCTCACGGGCGTACCCGCACGCCTAGAAAACAGCCTGATTTTGTGGAAGTGGCTCGTTCTGGAATCCTGGGTCGTAAGAGAATAAATTAAGAACTAAAAACTACAAGTGCATGAACATTTCTAAACGAGTTATATTTGTTCCCTGTGCTGACTGATGGAGTCCTGACTTTAGGGCTCACATCCCAGGTGAAGATGAGATGCCCAGCCCTGGCTGGAACAGGCTCTGCCTTGCACACGTCAAGTGAGCCCTCAGCTGGTTTTATAACAAGGGGATGAATTTTCAATACCTGCCTCTGCAGCACCGCCTAACCTTCCTGGGCCCTTTCCCTTGGGGAAAGAATTATGGAAATGACATATCTGAAGCAAATGTCAGGAAATAGTTAGAGATAACCCTACTGAAAATTTTATTTTTTGGCTGTATGCTTGTTCAGAGCTGTACCCAGGCAAAACCCAAGCAGCAGCACACTACTGTCCGGTTACAGCAGCTCCAAAGTAGTGGTCCATCAGGAATGCAAAGCAAGGGAGAGTTTGCAAGGCAGTGCACAGGCTGAATAAGGGCTGCAAAAATCATCCATTTTGAACACGGAGGAATTCCCTGTCTGGTCACAGACAATTCCTGAACAAAGAGGAACTGGCTTGCATTAATCACCGCTTGTTTGCCCAGCGGTTGCTGTCGGGTGAGCTGTAGTAAAGCACCAAGCAGAATTTGACAAGTAGCAGCAAATGAAAGCTGGTATTTCCTAGCAGGAACAGCTTTCTTTTTCAGTGAAATTGCTGTTGCCAAGGTGAGACAATAATATTTCTGTGTTCACAAACAAAATGAAACCGTTCTGCACCTTAGGCCATGGGCAAACATCCTTCTCCGAATCTGCCAAGCCTGTTAAAGATACAACCTGGCTTGTCTGCTCAGCCCTGCCCGTCCCATGAAGGTCTGTCTCCAGTGTCACTGCCAGGGGAAGGGTTTGTGTGAGCATCCCTGCCTCTCCTTGAGGCAAATTTGGTACTGTCCAGAGCTTTTGCAAACCAATGAAAACATGATCCTTGACCGGTACCTGTTAGAGTTACCCCAATTAGCTTTCAGCAGCTGCCAGTCTGGATATTTGTCAGGTGTACAGGCACTGGGGAACTGCAATCATCTCTCTTCCCCTACCTTCCCCACATCTCTATTTTTCTTTTTGGAATTAAAAGAGTTTTGGCAACTTTAGAAGTGTTTGGTTTTGTGAGTCTTATTTTTCTAAGCTTTGTTCTCAGCCTTTGAGAGCATCAGTCTAGCTACCACAAAAGAAAAAAAAATGCAGTCAATACTCTCAGAGGAGCAAGCTTAGAAACTTCTGGGATTCCTTTCTTTTCATGTTACAGACTTTCTCCCCACAACCTTGGCTTCACGCATCTGTTCATCCCATGCCAGGGATGTAGGCTGACTACTGTCAGTAGTGGGAGAATATCAGCTCTCTTGAGCAGAGGAACATCTTGTCTTAAAATAAGTGACATTCGTGTGACCTGTCTCAAAGAGAAAAGTATGAAGGACAGCTGGCCCGTGCATTATTTTAGCCTTTTTTTCTTTCCTGCTCTATTTGTCCAGATTGTTCTTTTAGCAAATGCTCTTGCTTGAAGTTGAATAGTTAAGTGTCTGAGACTGCTGATGCTAGGGGTAGCACGGAAGAGTACAGATAAAAACAGAGTTGATGAGCAGAGGTAAGCATTTTTTCCCATGCCATTTTCTATCAGCATGTGTCAGTACTGAGTTAGACCATGGACAGAGTTTCACTCTGCAAGCAGTTGTGGCAGCTTTGGAGGTTACCAGCACAGCAGCTTTGCCAGCAGAGTGGCTCATGCAAGAGTCAGGCAAAATCTATGGGTTTGATTCAGTTGACCTGTGGTTTTAATGGGCCTTTTTGATTTTTTCCCTGCAAGAATAGAAGGGAGAACTTCACACCACCAGGGCTGAGACATGGTGGCCTGAGACTGTTTGGAGCACATAGCAAAGGCAGCGTCCCCTCCTGAATTGGCTGCCAAAAAGGATGTCCACATCCCTGGGGGAGCAAAGTTCTGCCAGCACAGGCAGAGATTTGCTCCCCTAAGCAATTCAGCATGTGTACACCAAGAGGGTGGGGGACCCTGGAACGGGCTCCCCAGCACAGTGGTCACTTCATCGTGCTTGACTGAGTTCAAGAAGCATCTGGACAACGCTCTCAATCATCTGCTCTGATTGAGCTGGTCCTGTGTGGAGCCAGGAGTTGGACACAATGATCCTTATAGGTCCCTTCCCACTCAGGATATTCTGTGATTCTACGATTCTACATGCCACAGCGTGTGCTGTGGCTGGGTGGGGAGGATCTGCTGTGCCTGTGCTGGGTACGAGCCTAGTGCAAGAAGCTGTACCTGCCACAGCACAAATATGACATGTGGCACTAGCCATGTGTCGATGGCTTCGCTGCCTGCACCGAGCCCCTGATTCAGCTTGCCTGGAGCTAAAATGTTGTGGTTCTCAGTCTCCCATCAGCTTGAAAGCTGCCATGTTTATTTTAATCACAGTTCTTAACGCTGTCTCCTGGTCCCTGAAGTATTGCTGAAGGTACAAACAAGGTCAGCAATACTCAGGTTTACATCACAAGCCGATTGGAAACTCTGTTTTGTGGGAGTTGCCAAAAGGATGTGTACAGCATCGGCTTCTTGTCCTGGTAAGATCTCAAGACGCTTGCTTGGGCTTGCGAAAATTGTATTCTTATGTTGGAAA
This sequence comes from Psophia crepitans, assembly GCA_013399095.1. Lineage (NCBI taxonomy): Eukaryota > Metazoa > Chordata > Aves > Gruiformes > Psophiidae > Psophia > Psophia crepitans. Next base: position 2,199,301 of record VWZZ01001264.1, on the reverse strand, counting down.
GAGATGTCTTTTTAGGTTTCTAAAATAAGGGGGCTTTTTAGTTATTTTTAGGTTTCTAAAATTATGTTGGCTAGACCTTGCCTCTTTCTGAGAGGTTGGTGCAGATAGACTCATGAGAAAAGTTGGTTTTCCAGGTGGAGGAAGACAATATAATATATCAGTGAAATTTCTGAGGTCTGCATTTCACTTCCCAACAGCTTTTCTGTCCCGATTCAAAGATTATCAAGCAGAAGAAACTTTTATAGCATTATGTCATCTGAATTACTGATAGTAAAAGACACAGCAGTGCCCTGAATTAATTTTTGCTTGAATTAGTGTGTCTCATGTAAAAGAAAATATCTGGTTTTGATACAAAAATTGTCCACATGGGAGAATATGAACTGCAGCCTTGGAAGGATTTTTGCAGTAGCTAATGAGGGCTCAAAAGCATGACTGACTTTCTGTGGTTTAAAAAAATCACTGAGCATCAGGTGAGTAACTGGCAGATTATATTAAAGCTGTTGCAAGGGAAAATGTGTTTGCTTAAATCTCAGAGAAAGGGTGTGAAACTAACAGGTTCCCTCAGCCATTTGCAGTCTCCTAATCCATTACCCTGGCTCAACTGGCAAGGGGTGATGTGTAAACCCGTAGTATCTTTCTCATGGTGACTTCATCGGGGCTTTTTCTGGTTGAAACTTGCCTAGCTTCAGCATCCTCCATCAGATTTATGCTTCTGTTTGCTAGAACAAATATTCCATTACTGGCATTTTAGTCCTTGTAAACTGGGATCAGGTCATCCCTTAATTGTATCTTCGATTGAAGTCCTGGCATCTGTCACAGCACGGCACAGTTCCCAAACCTTTAAATCAGTTTCTCCTTTGAAAGCTCTCTAAAGCACAACCATCCACCTTAGAACATCTGTCCCTTTGCCCCGACTGAGCTTTCCAACAAGACGTGTTTGATCATTTATATCCAGAATTTGCTGTAGCAATAAGACAGGGCTGATGCAAATAATATCACAAAGAAAATCTTATGCCTGCAGAGCTCTGTCGAAAAAAAGATATTGGTCATCTCCAGCCCCATGTCCTTGAAGTCTGGATCCTCACCTGACCTGGTTTGCTTTGTATTGATAGACCAGGACAAAAACCGACTCATGAAACTGCAGGACTGGGACCCTGTCTGCAAATGCTCCCTCTTCCCATCTTTCTTTTCCCTTTCTTCACTCACTTTGATGTTACAGTGAGGATTCGCATGTTTTATTGCCACAATGAGATTTGACATATTAATAACTCTGCAGAAGAGAAGGCCTCTCCTGTTGGAAGGCATGCTGGAATGAGATTTGAGCAGATGGGCTCTTTTTTGATGTACCCTCCTTATTAATACAAAGCGATGGCAGTGAGGAATGATGCTTCACTGGAGAAGTCAAGCTTGAAGATAATTTAGTATACTAGGGATGCTCCATCTGGAAACACTCGACTTCTCTCTGCAGAAAGACACCGGCGTACCTTGGAATGACAGGAGCCACTTTGCATTCACTCAGCTGATCTACAGCCATTCAGAAGTAATTGTTTTGTTTTGCAAGTTTCTTATAATCATAAAGTCTGCTAGCAGGAAGCAGTCTGGCATTGCAAGTCATACATGGATAACATCTAAAGAGAGCTGGACCAGTTTCCCAAGCTGGGAACCCACCCAAGCTCAGGGTGAATTGCTTAAATGCTTTTTGCTTAAGAAGAAATATTTCAGTGTGCAACTCATAGGAAAAGGGGAAAAAAAAAAAAAAAAGACTGCAGTCTCTTCATCCCAGACAGAAAGGGACTACAAAACCTAACACTCATTCTTGGGGTGAGGGAACGGTGTTAGGTTCAACCAACAAGACTTCTCCAGGTGAGTCAAGAGAAAGGGGCACTTCCCATCTTCTCATTCAGAGATGAGATTTGCCATTCTCAGGGGGAGATCTGGAGGGCTCAGAAAATGCAGGAGGAGGAGAGAAAACAACAGTGTTCCTCAGAAATGTAGCGGTCTTCAAGGAGACTCTCTAATGTTCTTTCTCTCAAGAAAAGCCAGGACTTAGAGCAAAGGCAAGGAGATTTTAAGCTGTGCTGCAGTTGTGCTGTGGGGATGTTTATGAGACAATCAGCTGCAGCCTGCCCGGATCTCAGCCCTCCCTGCCTGTTACCGCAGCTTCAAAGGCACTGTTACACTGCAGGGAAAGTGCCAACAATTAATTTCAGTGAAATGCAGAGAGAATTTGAAGGTGTTGGGCAGTGGCTGTCTGCCTGTCGATGTTCAGGTACGGAGGTGAGGCTGCTGCTGTCTGTGGCGGTCCCACGGGGTGGGATGATGTCCCAGAAGGAGCAATGCCACCCGCTGTCATCAGCGTGCAGAGAGGAGGCAGAGTTTAGGATGCTGAGGCAGTGAAATATGAAAGGAGACGTGCAGGGGAAGTAAGTGGTGCTGGCAGATTTGAGGAGGGTCATGCGTGAAGGAGTGCGGCTTTCCCTCCGCCGCCTTACAGCCGTCTGCACTGCCCACTCAATGTCTTGGCTGCTCATGGTGTTGAGGGTATAAATAAGGAGGTGGCTCATTTCTGGGGAACTTTCTTTTCAAGATAGGTCCTTCGTGGACCAGTTAATCAAGATGGATTCATGAGGCCCATTTCAAGTCATCAGTCTTCCTGCATTATGCATTTCCTTTGATGACTGAGCCCACAAGCGGTGGAGAGGAATATAAATGTGTGACTAGCTGACACCTCTCCCAGCAACCATGGCAGTGAATGGGACAGTAAAACAACCTTTGGGTGAAAAATGTTTTCAGTTTAAGAACTGCATAAAGAACAGATGCAACAAGGAAAACACAGTGAGGAAAAAAACCCTTCCCAGTACCAGTGTTTTCTATTTGAAGGCATGAAGGTCTGTAACAGCTGCCCAAGTTATTTACTAGCAGCAGGACTTCTCCATGTAATCACTTTGTGAGGTTCGTTAATGTAGAGAGAACAGTCCGTGGCATGGGCTAAAGAGCAAGTCTCCTCCTTCGAACCGAGCCTGGCTGTTCCAGAACTGTGTGCTGCAGACGCTGTGGGTCAGGGCAGGCGTGGAGGAGGGAGGCTGTCTCAGCCCATCAGGATGGATGGGTTCAGATTTTTGTGGTTTATTGTCAGCCTGCTAATCCAGTGGTATTCACAGAAAACCAGGCATTTTCCAGGCGTACGCAAGGCAGGAGGCCGTATTCTCTGGTTTGCCGAGATGATTTTGCGAAGTGAGTTTAAATCAGAAGGACAGCTCATCCTGCTGCGGGGCAGGGGGTGGGCTGGCTGATGTGATGTCCCTTCCAGCCTGGTTTTGATGGTTCCCTGGGAGAACTGTGCTGTAGAAGTGCCATCTCCCCCAGAGTACCTACATCCTGGGCAGTGACCCTATCTGGGGCCCTGGGGAGCTCCGTGTTGCCTCTGGGTCCCTCTGTTCCTGCTTTGCCAGGGGTGCTGGCACAGCGTCTGGGCTGGAGCGTGAGTTGCTGTATTCCTCCTCTTCCTCCCCGGGGTCTGGCAGAACTGCACAGGGAGGTGAAGCCAGATACCTGCATATCCAAAGAGCTTTAAGAAAGTCACATACCACCAAATTTCAGGGGCTCAGCTCATTTCCCTGAACAGGGGAGCTTTTTCCAGTATTCATTGGCAAAGTTTTGAAATGGTTTTGGCCGCTGAGGTGCCATGCAGTACCTTGTTCCAGCAGTGTTCACTTCTTGCTGTACTTAACTGGATGGCAAAGAGAAGCATTTCTATGCTGGTTCTTTCTCAAACTGGCTCATACTAAACACACTGCTGCAAAAGCACCTCTGCTGCCCCTCAGTACTGAGTTGCAGTCATTTCTTAGTAATTTTATTTATTTATTTATTTATTTTCTTTTTTCCAAATATGGCCAATTGAAAACTAAATAAAAGGCTCCTTTTTTGCAACATGTGGCTATAGTCAGTACAAGGTGGCAGATGACTAATTTATTGCAAATATTGTAATTCTCCTGTTTCCTACAAGCACTGGCTGATATTCCAGAAAGACAGATAAGCATGTTTCACTCCTGATCCCACTTTGTCAATAGAAGTGTTTTCAAGAGACAGTTTGCATAATATTTGATATGTTCTTGTTTATATGTTAACCAGCAAGAATTCACCTCCTCTGGGAATTATTTTCTAAAATATCCCACCTCTGGTATTCCCAGTTCATTGGACATCTTGTCACCCAGACCTGCCCTGAGCAGCTTTCAGTGGTGCAGTGATTAAAATTCCCTTGTAATTAGAACTGTTCCTATACTGACCTTGTCCTGGGGCATGTGGAGGAGGAATAACAGGTGAAAACAGTTATTTCAGCAGCTGATAACAGCCAAAATGCAAAGACATAGTCAAGGTTAATGATGTCCCAACTGCCTTAAACAGCTGGAAAATTTTCAGAGGTCTCCACGCCTTTTTAAAGAACCTGAAATCAGTGGAGGAAAATTGGGACAAATCTTGGGAAGAAATAATTCATTTTGTCTATTCAGATTATTTAAAAATTTTAGGTAAGATGAATCCCAGTGAATATTGTGGAATACTTGTTTCAGTTTCAGAATGATTTGGTTTGCAGAAAACAGTGAAAGACTGTTTTCAATCACTGCTGTTTCATTGCTGGTGTCATAATCTTTTTTTGACTTTTCTAATTTAAATGTGCTTGTTGAGGGGGCTAAATACACCAGACTTCTCACTCATAGTCCGTTGTGAGCTTGGACTTTTCTTCATGCCTTTGTAGGCCTTCCAAGGAGGAGCTGGTGGCACAAACTTCAAGTTGCTGTGTGGTAGTTTCTTTTGACAGATCTTTTTCCCCTGAGTACCTCCCAGGAGCAAAATGTCAGTGTAATTTGGTCCTAGCCATGAGTAACCAGTTGGCAACCTGTGAGGTCCCTCTTACTGAACCTTAGGAGCTCTGCGTGTCAAAAAACACTTGGCCTGAAATGCATTAAGATGTCAGAGACAATTATCCTGCTGCATTTCCTATTCATTAATCACAGTTCTGGCTTTCTGAAACCCCTACGCTAGCAATTACAAACAAGATTGATGTGGGTTTAACCAGCATTCTGAGGAATACGTACACACAAAATACCACTTTTTTTTTAAACCTAAATCACTGCACTTTGAAGCAAAACAAATCATCTATTTAGAGCATCTGTACACCTATACCCAACCCTTAGCCTTCTAAGTGGATGCCAAATTGCTTACAAAAAGCCAGAAGAAAAAGTACGAAAGTCTTTAAAGACATTTTTGAGTCACTTCTGACTCCTTCGGTCTGACGCTGACATGAGAGGGCAATTTAGTTTTTTTCCTTGCAAGCTGCCTGTTCCCAAAACAGATTTCCATCTAACAGCTTGATCCTGACCTTGGAAGTTAATAAGCTAATTAACTCCCTCAGCCTATGCACAGGGAGCACCATTTTCAGAACCTGACCAGCGTCTCCTGGGAATACCGTGACGTGGCATGTTTAACTCACACCATCACCGTATGATTGAGAGCAAGCAAGGGAGAGAAACCCAGTGGTAGGCTGAGAAGGTGCCTGCAGAGAACATGCACCAGCAGGGCAGAGGGAAGAGTCCGCTCAAACAAAGTCTTCTATTGCTCAAATGATTTCATTGTGCACAGTTCTACCATTCCTTTTCCCTCCTGCATTACGGCTGCCAATAGTACTAATGAAAATAATTGACTACATCTCTTGTGCTTGTATTCCGAAAGAAAAAGCACCAGACCTCAGCCCATCCCACACACAACAGCCCAAGCAGGAAGGTGAAGTCTCCATTCAAGCACCAGCTCTGCGCTAGGAGGCACAGCAGTTTCACACAGCAGCAGTGCTAAAGACATAGGGTCAAAAATAGGAGACCAAAAGATGACCTCTTCTCCATACTGCTTACAGTGTACCTCTAATTATTTTTTTGCCTCTGGCTCACCTAGCGTGCCTAATTCTACCGCGCCACCCCAATACACGTGTATTTGTGCACTGCTGTTCATCACGTGCAGGGGGCAATAAGGAGAAGAGAACACTAAAAAAATGAAAGAAATTTATTTCACTATCAATCTGAAGTTCAAAAAAGTACCATTTTTTTCTCCCAAATTAGCAAATCCTATAAACTGGCTTTTCTAGTCGACAGACTCCTCTGACAAGTTGACCAACCACTCCTTGATCTGCTGAAAGTTTATTGTTCAGGATTTGTTTTTTCCCTACAAACTGTGATTTGAAAAGAAGTAGCCTATCCGTCGGTGACTGAGTGCATAAAAGTTAGAGCTGGGTGAATAATTCTTTCTAATGTATTTTGAGGATTTTATTGGTTTCATCCAGGCATCATTTGGCATGTATTTTTCCACTATTCTGCTAGCTTTCTTGCAAACGAGCTGTTATTAATATGGATATTTGTCTTCCTGGATCAAAACTGCAGGCTACGTCCAGCTCAGAGCCTGTGAGAAAGGGAAGTTCACCCCATGGTCAGGGAAGTGGACCTTACCTCGCAGAGGGAAGACATTTTTCCTAAGCTGGCTGCCATACTCCTCGATAGGCAGGATTCCTCTTACCCCCCCAGAGATTTGTTCCTCTGATGAGCCTTCTGTTTCTCTCCTGTGTTAGGGATTCATGGATATTGACCTGACCAAATTCAAGGAGAGCGGAGCCAATGTAACTGGCTTCCAGTTGGTGAATTACACGGATGCTGTTCCCGCCAGGATCATGCAGCAGTGGAGGAATAATGATGCCAGGGAGCATCCTCGTGTGGACTGGAAGAGGCCAAAGGCAAGTGGTATAAAAAAACCTCATTTAATTTAGGGTCCATCTGGCTCAGTTCAAGTTATGCTCACCTCTATGTTACCATGCAGAGCTCTTTAATCTTGCTCTGAAAACCTGTCACTTAATATAATTATGAACATTATCTGTTCCAGGTGCCTCAACATTGTCTAAATTTTACTGGGCAGTACTGGCTGCCTGCTAAGAAATGCACATTACGGTATTCACTCTGTCTCACAGTTTTTACCCTTAAAGCTAAGGATTAAACATCTCGTAATGTTCAGTATATAAAAAAGGAAAAGCCTCATTAACTCCTTAACCTTTGACTTGTTTACGAGATATCCAGTAATAATAAAGTCTTTCCAGATGTTTTTTTCTGAGCATTTCAAATCAGTGTGTACAACAGAGGGGAAATAGGTTTTAATTCCAGACACAGAAGACCCTGAAGCCGTCGAGGGGCAGGTGGAGGGGGGAGGCTGTTTATTTTCTATCTGACATTTGAAAACAAATACAGTTCCAACAAACACTCAGCAATAGAAATGTCAACTTTGAAAGTATTAGTTTAAGAAAGTTGCAAACAAATAAATAAGGAGGTGATTATAGGAAAAGGAATTAGCTCTTACGGTTACCATCCATGCCAAGAGTTTTACACTGGTTTCTATACAAGTTTCTGCTTGAATAAACGCACCTTTTGCAGAATTTTTATATATTGAAGTAGAGTTTTCTGGTCTCCATCTGTGACCAGGGAGAGTCACTTATTGCTTGATTTCCCATATCTCATATTTACACCCTATAATCTCTCCCAGCTTCTGGGAGAGAAGACAGCAACTTTCACAAGTCAAAGGGACAGTAGTGATTACGGGGAGCAAGAGGCTGTTGAACTTCATGGAGGAAGGATGAAAACTAAGCAAATAATCTGAAAAGTTACTATGAGGCAAACCAGTGTAGCATGCCTGAGGTCAGCTCACCCTAACGGGCAACGTAAACTCTTCTCTTTCTAGTACACGTCGGCCCTAACATACGACGGGGTCCGGGTGATGGCTGAGGCATTTCAGAACCTGCGGAGGCAGCGGATCGACATCTCCCGTCGCGGCAATGCTGGGGACTGCCTTGCCAACCCAGCCGTGCCCTGGGGACAAGGCATCGACATCCAGAGAGCACTGCAGCAGGTTTGAAACCCAAACAAATGTGTACTGCAGGGACGGCTGAACGTAGTCTGTGGGTGGGGGAAGAGGGGTGATTAGCAGCAGAAACGCTCAAACAAATCACTTGGCATGGGGAACTGATCCTTCCAGGGGAGAGCCAGGTCTCCTAAAGACTTCAGGGTGCATCCAGTAAATGCCTTTTCTTGGTACCATCCAGTGTTTCCTTGCCTTCTCTAATTCCTGTTGAAGTTCTGGGATGGAAAAGCCAAAACATTATCCCATAAAATCATGGATGCCTATTCTTACCTTCCCCTTCCTAAGAGAGAGACCTGCTCAGACCATAATTTTTGCAGATCCTTCGACTCTGTGAGCTCAGCTTCAGTTCCAGACTGCTAATGTAGCTTGAAACCATGTGAATTTTGTCTTATGCATTGACTGTCATCAAAATGTTTTCAAAGCCCAGATTATAGCTTGTTTCATACTGTGAGGATTCGTAGAAGTCTTAATAACAGCCATTTAGATAGTTTATTCCTTAAATCTGGTAATCTTGCTTTTTCACCCTGCATAAAAATTCAGATTTTTTGAATAAACAAAAATACTACATGAAACTTAGAGCAAGAGGGAAAAGCAATGCACTCTTATCAAAGACTTAGAAAGGTAGAATATTTTAAAATTACCTTGTATTTCAAGACTGACATTTGTTTCCGGCATTTTTCTTTTTTTCAGACAAAAATAGATGGATTCCGTGCAAATACTGCTAATTCAGTGTTATCCAAATATAGCTTATCCCTTCTCCTTTCCTTAACTGTGAAGAAGGCAAGAAGAATAAAATTAATTTGGCTAATTTGCATCACATGCAAAATTTCTGAAGTCTTTTGTTTGGATTTGGTTTTGGCTTACTGGTAAACAACAATTCCTTTAAACCAACATCTTGGCTCTGATTTGGTTTTATTGCTTGGATTCAGTTTGTTCCCAAGCCTGTGACTGACTTTCTGTATGACCTTGGGCAAATCACTGCCGTAGCTTCTCCAAACCGTTATAATAAAATCAGCCTCCTTGATGCATTAGGGAGCTCAGTTACCTAATAAACACGAAATACTTGGAAGTCTTCTGATGAGCAATGGGTTCTCAAGCCTTTTCCTTTATTGAATTTATGAGAATAAGGTATCAAAATTAGATGGCTAAAACATAGAACTTCGTGTGTGTGTTGCAAAATTTCCTCTGAAGTTTCCTCATTTCTTCATTAAAACAATTTCAAAAGTTTTCATTTTTCAGCTGTAGCGATTTTGGGCAAAGAACATGAAGAGCCATCTGCAAAAATTGTTTCTTTACCATTGAAAAATCATAATTTTCAAAAGGTTTGACCAGTTCCATTTGTGATGATCAAAATAAAAGGCTCTGAAACATGCAGGGGAAGAAATTTCTTAGGGGACTTTTAACTGTGAATTTAATAATCAGCAAGCATTTAGTATTGTAGCAAGAAAGAGGCAGATGGAAATAGAAGAATTTATGATTAGATTGAAGGTTTGAATTATCCTTTCTGTAAAGACTCACAATTAGGCCAATTCCTACAGCTATTCACAGCATCCTTTCTCTTCACCTCCCATTTGCTAAAGCCTGAAATTTTGTAAGCTGTTTAAAAGCAAAAAGTTTCTCTACTTATTTCTACTCAAATGTCTGGAATAAGCTCCTGAATTGCCTTATTTCTGTTTAGTGTAAAAAGGAGTCATGGACGGCAGTACCAAAGATGAAAAGCCATTTGAAACATTTGGCAGTTTTTCAAAAACAGAAATCTAACACATTTCAGGAAAAAAATATGCTTTTATTACAGAGAATTACTCTTTTTCTTTCCCCCTAGGAAAATGCTCAAAAAATACCGCTTTAAACCATTATACCGAGGTTTCAGTTTTACTTTGAAAAGATGATGATAATTTTTGACAGATTTTTTGTTAATGTTATTTGGTTACTCCATCTCGTAAGCAGTTAGCTAGTCCCCAGTTGCTGACTAACGCTGTAAACCAGAAGGCCACAACAACATCCTTCTCTTCCAGCTCTCCCAGCAAAGAGCCACTTGCCTATGTCTTACACAGAAATGTGTTTAAATGCTCCATGTTTCCAGCTGAATTTACTGGTGTTCAGCACTGTTGAAATCAGTACTCGCTATATTTTATAGCCATTCAGGGGGAGTCTCAGGGGATGGTAACTGATGAAAGAGTAGTGCTGCAGTCTCCAGGACGGATGGGAGAGACTTCTTTTGCCGTTTCAGTGCCGCACGTGTATCACAGGATTAAGATTTCATTCATTCAGATGGAAGAAATTGGTGCTGTACACCTGCCTTTTAGTGCATATAAAGCACGAGCACCTGTGACCTGAGCTTCAAAATCAGTCAGGACCTGAAAAGAAAACAAAAGGGCCATGAAAAAGCAGGCACAGGAGTGCTGAAGACAACGGTGCTTTTCTAGTGCATCTATCTGTTACGGGCTTGTTGTGTCCTGTGAGAAGGGAAAAGCATGGAGCTTCAGAAAATATGGGCAGATGTTCATTTTCATGACAAACCTTTGTGATAACAGCTGGAAAACAAACACACTTTAAACAGATTAGCAACCGATTTCCTCTGTAATGATATATCCTCATTTCTTCACCATGGGTCTTTATTCTGAGGATCTCAAGTACTTAAAAAGGCTGCTATATATCTGTTCCCAGTCTGCATGGGGGAAGACTTCAGCTGGAGGAGCAACAGATTTGTTAAAAGCAAGTGAAAAGGCTGAGAACAAACCTTTAATTCCCAATCTGGTGGCATACGCACTTCTCCAGGTGGTCTCCATAGAGCCCCAAATTTGCACTCCTTTTCCCACGTTCGTGGTCCCCACTGCCTGGTCTCCACACACAGTATGTGACTCCTTTCAGAAGCCCTTCTCCACACCAGGCTGGGCACTTTTGCAACAAGTCAAATGGCCATGCTGAGAGGAGAAGTTTGGGAAGTGGGATGTGACGTGAGCAACGCTCTTCAGCTTGGCACTGTTATCAGCAGGGATTTATGATTCAAAGTTTCCTATGCAGATTTCATTTACAATACTAAATTGTCAGGTTTTATTAGGCTGGTGCAGAGGCAAGTAAATTTGCTTGTTAACTGATAGACTCTTCTCTATCGAAGGACGGCAACTGGGAGCTATGGCCATGGTTTTGTATTGCCTCCAAATACAGTTCCTGATTTGAACTGTCAAATTCTTCACTAGTTCCTAACTGAAATGGTCAGATTTAGAAAATTAAAAAGAAAAACAAACACAAAACCCAAGGAGTTTGGAGCAGATTTAGCTCACTGTCACATCCCAAGAGGTGATGAGCTCACACGTGTGATCTAGCTCTTATGCATTGCTGAGCTCATAATAGAAAACTAAGTTTTAAGAAAGGATTTTTAAAAGAAAGGGTAAGTAAAGGGAATGGCTTTGCACATGGCCAGGTATGCTGTAGAGAGGGAACCTAAGTGGAAGCCTGGTGTCAGATAGATATCTTGCTTCCCCTGCATGGATCTGAAAGACGTGACATCCTTCCTTCCATCAGCTCTTACTGCACGAGATGCCGACCAATTTGCTCTCCTCATTGATATTTATGTCTTTAAGGTCCGTTTTGAAGGATTGTCTGGCAACGTTCAGTTTAACGAGAAGGGACGGAGAACCAACTACACCCTCCATGTGATTGAGATGAAACATGATGGCATCAGAAAGGTAAAGAGTGACCTGAGATCCCGTGTCATGCACCAGCCTGGTGTTCAAGTTACAGTGTGGTTAGATCTCATCAGACATTTCCTTCATGAATGTTTGCATGTGGAGTCACCACAATTGCATTCCCAGCTCTCTGCATGAGCAAAGTCAAGCACTAGGGAGAACTCATGGTATATTACTAAAAAAATGCAACATACAGAAGGGATTATCAACACCAAAATGGCACCTCAGCTGTGGGGCAGGGATTTCCAGGATAGTAAAAGCTTGGCCAGCTCAGCCTTCCTATCGGCAGGGCACATTGGCTCAGGCTCAGCTACACAACTGACTTTTTTTTGCTCTCCCGTTTTAATTTTCCGAGGATGAGCCAAGGGAGAGCCAGGCAGAAGCTGTCTGCCCTAACCAGTGTAGGTGAACCCTTTATGTTGACCTAATTCCGCTCTCCTTGAAGTGACAAGAGCTTTACCACTAACCACGTCTTGATAGCTACCACAGACATTTGTGCTGTTCTGGAGCCTTGATCCCCTTCTCTATCCCAGGCACTTTGAAAAATCTGGCCTTGTTCAGGGGTGCCAAGCCCTTGAAACACTAATCCTTTTGAAAATCTGACTCCATGTGCTTCTGTTCCACTTTAGATACTACCTATTTGAAGAACAAAGAATAACTCAGTGCTCTGTTGATAAAGGAGAGCTACTAAATATTTTGGAGCACGGCATTCACTGGAATCCCTCTGCACCCCCTCAATCCCCTGAAAAATAAAATACTTGTTTGAAACTAAGAAAAACTGTAAATAGTGGAAGTTCCACATTTACAGCCACTACCCCCAATGCATACGTACACCCGAGAGCTGCCGATGTGAGACCAGAGACCGCAGCAGTTAAGCAAAAAAGGGCAAATTTCTCATTGAGAAGTAAAAGAGGTTTCATTTTGAAGACATAAAAAGTGGGCTTTCCTCTCTACATGGCATTCATAGGAGAACAAATGCAGTATTATGTCCAGTTTGGGGCTCTGAACGTCAAGAAGTTTGCAATCTGGAGAGAATCTAGAGGAGAAGAAACAGAATGGCTAAATGTCTTGATTTTGCTGTGTATTTACTGACAGAAATTATATTTGTTTGGAAGATATGTACATCATGGCACAATGTACATTGTATCTTAGATCCACCAGGTTAGAAGGGCAAAACAAACATATGTGTCTCCATTTATATTGCCCTAGGGCAGAGCTTTGGAAGCTCTTTCCTTACTGTCTTTTCTTTTTGTCCGTGCAATGAAGAGTGATGTGAAGCCTGCACAGATTTTTTTCTCCTGAGCTGTTGCGATCTCTAATCTGCCATCGGCAGGTTCCTGGTCATGCCCTGTGTTAATGCCCTTTCTCATTTACTGTGATAAGAAATTCCATTCGCACGATCAGAGCTCAGGCAACTGCATACTTACAGGAGGTGATGGAAAACCTCTTATAAAATCAAGCCCTCGAAGTGGATAACCTCAACAATGATCTGCCTAGCGATAGTCAGTGGCACTCTGCTTTACCTGCAAGCAGTAATAGATCGGCCCAAATCCCTGATTATTAATAAGCACAGCTTAACATGAGAGTTCTTCCCATTACGACTGTTCAGTTTATTCATAACCCCAAACTTTTTGACATTGGCCATGGTTGGGGTTTTTTTCCTTACGTGATTTTTTTGTCCTGTTGTTTCAAGATGTCCTAAGAGTCAGTCCTACGTTCATGCAGACTTTCAGCTTCAAGAGAGCATTTTATCACCCTGTCGCATCTGGACATGCAGCAGGCATGCTCACCATTAGAAAAATATTCAGAGGTGTGAACTCTTGGATTAGGGATGGGGTAGGGAATTGCAATAATTTCCCACTACTGTGTGCCAGGTTTTTTTCCGTGCATACAAGTGCTCTACTACCACAGCATATCATCACATTATTTTCAGGCTGGAGGCACAGTGCCACTGGGGAGTTCCTGGTCCCTGCAGCAAAAGACATCAATAATCAGGAGAGGAGATCTCCTGATTGGATTGGTTGGGTGTGAACATACAGAGAGCTGACCCTGCTTGGACGACCCTGTTACTGTATCTTAGTCAATTTTATAAAGATGTATCAAAGAGATATCCTGGTTTTGTATTTGGCAGATTGGTTATTGGAATGAAGATGAGAAGTTGGTCCCAGCAGCCATAGATACTCAAACCGGCAATGAGTCTACAAGCCTTCAGAACAGGACTTACATAGTCACAACTATCCTAGTAAGTGCTGTGACTTCTATCCCAGCTCTCCCTCTTCCCCATCTCCTTGATGTGCAGACTCCCTCTTCCCCCTCGTGTGTCCTCCTTTGTACTGTATCATTTTTATAATAGCAATAACAATAATAATAATAATAATAACAGCACTTACTGTTTCCTGCCGGGTCCATAAAGGTATCTGAAAATTGCCATGGCTAATTAAATAGGTATTAAAGAGCTCTCACGCTTAAGTGTAGAAAACACAAAAGATTATGACAAGATAGTAGAGGCATCAGCATAGGTAAATTAGGAACATTATACCTGTGCTTTGTATTTAGCCCACAGAATGGGGGCTGTAATTCTGCGAAGGATAAGCTGTATTGTGCAGAGAGGCTGAATCATAGCTTTAAAAACAAATCTCCACTATAATCATGAAGGAATAATAGGTACCCCGTAATGTATGGTATCATGTATTGTGTCATTGTATGCACCTACCCGGCAGAAACAGATGAAATTTTACTAACTTGTTTGTTGAATGCTTACTGTGAGTCTATGGAGAAGACACAATACCCAAGCTCAGTTAAACATCTTTAGGGCTCTTTCCTGTCCAGCAGATTTGATTCTGCCTGTGCCCACGCAGGCAGACGTGCCTTTGAAAATTCGGAGCTCAGGTGCACTAAATATCCCTTGCAGAACTGCACTGAGAGGTTTGTTACCCCAAGCCCCTCAGCTACTCCATTCTCTTCAGGTCCACCACTACAGAAGCTGCATATAGATTCTGCATGAATAAATAGAAAATACCACAATAAAAATCACATTTTGTACCTTCTAAAATAAACCCATTGTGCGTTGACTGTGCCCTTTGGTACAGGAACACAAACCTGGAGCTTTGCAAGGGGACCAGAAGCTGCACACTGGGCTCTAGGCTGAGCCCCTGCTGTCCATCTCTAGAAATGTGGAGCATGGCTCAATATTGGTCTTCTCTGTGCCAGGAAGACCCATATGTGATGCTCAAGAAGAATGCCAACCAGTTTGAAGGCAATGAGAGGTATGAAGGCTACTGTGTGGAGCTTGCTGCTGAGATCGCGAAGCACGTTGGCTACCACTACAGACTGGAGATTGTCAGAGATGGGAAGTACGGAGCCCGGGACCCCGACACCAAAACATGGAATGGCATGGTGGGAGAACTTGTTTATGGGGTGAGTTTCCAACTGTCCATTGCCTTTAGCTCTTGGTATTTGAGAACACATTCAAGCCCTAGAGTAAAAAAGAGCCCTGCTGTCTGTCACCTTGAGCTGTCTTGAGGACTGCAGCTCGGATAGTGCAAATAATCAGCCCAAGTAAAACATTTTAATTTAGGGAGAGACAGCACATTTTGTGCCTATGGAAATGTCAAAATGTTTCCTTTCAACAGTTCCAAGATCCTTTTTCTTTCCAGTTTTGGAAGAACAAGTATTGAAAGGTCAAACTTTCCCGTGGGTAGAATCTCCAAATTTTACTTTATTTTTTATTTGCATGATAATGGCAGGATGAAAGAAGGATAAGAATTCAAACACTTAGCATAAGGTTGGTGAACACTAGGACTAGACCATTTTCTGCCTAGCTACTTATTTCCACCATCTCAGATATACACCTGTGCACTACACTTCTGTGATGTTTCTAGTCAGAGGGGTCTAATTTTCCCTCATAGAGAAAGGAGAAATTAGTGTAGGGCGCATCAGTACCCAAGTCTCTGTGCCACTGTGTAGGAGTGAGAGATGATCTGTCTCCTGCTGGTATCTTCACAGTATATGCCAAGAGCCATTTCAAGGCATTTCCCTTTCCATTTTCAAGACGGATTGTAAAATAAGTGGAGAGTGTACATCAGTGTCACTGCAACATTTTTCCTGTTCTCCTGCATCAGTTATGCAATCAAAAAACAGTTCCTGATGGAAGTCAACATCCTAGCATCATTTTTCAGGCGATTGGCCTTTCCTTTCCTCTTTTGATGTCTGGATGATAAAGCTCTTTTAGTGAAAATCATCTGCATCGGACTGTGACATCAGTGGATAAATCAGACGAGAAGAGCTAGGTGGCTGCGAAAAGAAAATGCTGTGATTTCAAAACAAAACTGGTAATCAGTAGTGATAAAATGGAAATAATCCACTCATATTATGGGCTGCTCCTTTTTAACATTTTTCCTGCAATTGGTTTTGTCTGATTTCTTCTGAAATGGCGGAGGTAAACAGAGATCAAAGGAACATAAGCTGGAGTTAGTAGATATATTTTATCCCCAGAATGCAAATCTCTTTTCTGTCTCTCCTTTTCAGAGGGCGGATGTGGCTGTGGCACCATTAACCATCACTCTGGTTCGAGAAGAAGTTATAGACTTTTCCAAACCGTTCATGAGTTTAGGTATCTCTATCATGATAAAAAAACCTCAGAAGTCCAAACCAGGAGTTTTTTCCTTTCTGGATCCTTTGGCTTATGAGATATGGATGTGCATTGTTTTTGCCTACATTGGAGTGAGTGTTGTCCTCTTCCTCGTGAGTCGCTTCAGCCCTTACGAGTGGCACACTGAGGAATTTGAAGAAGGACGAGACCAGCCGGCCAATGACCAGACGAATGAGTTTGGGATATTCAACAGTCTCTGGTTCTCCCTAGGAGCTTTCATGCAGCAAGGATGTGATATTTCTCCAAGGTGGGTTGTCTTGACCGGTCAACCTTCTTCTAGTTCGTGTGATTTAATCTTTCTGCATGCTTTGGAGCTGAACAGGTTCTTCTTTCCTGAATCATAGTGTAGTTTTCTGAATCAATTACAGATTCAGAAACGATCCAAGAGTTCACAGACGTACACCCGTGAACTTGGGACCTGA
Source organism: Psophia crepitans (assembly GCA_013399095.1). Classification (NCBI taxonomy): domain Eukaryota; kingdom Metazoa; phylum Chordata; class Aves; order Gruiformes; family Psophiidae; genus Psophia; species Psophia crepitans. Next base: position 2,182,595 of record VWZZ01001264.1, on the reverse strand, counting down.
AACTTGGGACCATAAAAATTCCATTCTAAATTTATGCTGGGGAGTTCTTCCACAATATAAGGTGGCTGAAAAACTGCATGAAATGCAGAAGATGTAAATCTGTATTAGAGACAAAAGCAGATACTTATTTTTAAATAATGTCTGGGAATACCTCCTTCATTTTTGAAAGCTGTATTCCTGCAAGCCTTATGACAGAGATTTTGCCTACTGCAGGAGCCCATGGTACACATATCTTCTCAACACCTTGTTCATACAAAGGCATTCAAAAAGAAAACAAAAAGAGTTAAAAGCATGGGAACTAAATAGCTGCAAACCTGACTCTGATAGATTTTCTTATTTATTCGCACCAGTTGTATGTCCAGTAAGTAACATCTGTAATAGCTGAGGGATCTTTATTGTGGTACATGTATATTCACCTGAGGCAGGACCAGAGGTGAGCCAGGGATGGAGTTTGTGACACCTCCAGTGTTTCATGTCCAGGGCAGAGGTACTTATGGCTTGTGAGGCTGAAAAAGGATTAATGAGCCGTGGCTTCACATGTGGATCATATGTACCCATCATTCCCAAGAGGTTTGCTCTGGATGTTGGTTGGAGGTTGGTTATCTGGTTGGTTGGTTGGTTGACTGGAGAGTATGTGGACAGGTCAAGCACCAAAGCCACCAGACGCTGCTGGACACTGCTGTCATTCTCCCTCTCCGCAGCTCCAAGAGGCACAGCATGTCTCTGCGCCGCTCGTGCACACCTGGGGTTTACATGCAAGCTCATTGGACCAGGAAAGTTGCTTGTCTCAGTTTAGGCTAAGAACATTTTTGACCAGGTTTGACTCAAACCAGAGGTACTGCCAGTCATGAGAACGCATTTACAGGCAGTATACGCATTTTCTGCATTTACATGTCATGGTGACATCTGAAGTGATGCTCTGATAAAACCAGATGGCCTTTTTCTTTTCTCCCCATCCTTCCTTTACTGGACTTTGTCTCCCTTCTCTTCAAGGGAAATTTCAGCAGAGATACATGTCTTGTGGGTGAACACAGTAGGCAGAAGTTAATTTCCCACGTGCTGGGATGGCATCAAAGCTCAGGGGACAAGAAGGCGGCAAGTGGAGATAACACTGTGCGGCTCAGCCCAGCTCCCATGGGATGGCAGGAGGAGGCTGGGCAGCAGCTTGTTAGCCATTGGATGGCAATCTATCCAAATATTAATGGGCTTGGGATAGCGAGGAAATAAGTGCCTGCAGGGCCCTTAATAGTGACAGCTTTTATGAATATGTTTTATCATCTGATCATTGATTAGCAGGAGTCCAGCCGGAGCATTCAGAAAGTCGTCCCAGCAGAGGGAATTACAACTTTATCACTGCCTTGTAACAGCCCTGTGCATTAAGATCGGGTTATTGCCATTTTCATTCTCATCGTTGTTCTTGTCATCATTATTCTTATTTAGGAAAGAGAATCTCTTCCTTTGGGGACATTTCAACTTCCAGTTTGTGTTCCAAGGAGGAGTATGGAGAGGTGAAAAGCTGTGACTTTGCCAAATAGCAAATTTCGAAACATCTTTAATAAGAAGTGTTGGGGGATGATCAGTGGTTTTGATCCAAATAACAAAATTTTCTCTAGCTAAACGTGCTTTGAATCACCATTCGTACTGTTTTATTTTGCTTTGAAATGGGCGATGAGAATGATTCTCTCATTGTTATTTTAATGTTCATTTGATCATCCCGATAATGAAAATTACAATTTCATTGAAATGAATATTTTTCCATGGCGCACAAGAGTGCCTTCTGACTACAAATATTTGCAAGAAGAGAAAAGTTGAAAAACAGAACATGGGAGTTATTGTAACTCCCATTACCCTGAGCACAGCTCCTTGCGACGGTTACAAGTGGAGGGGAACAATTCTGTGAAATGTGAAAGCAAGGAGGAAGCAGAAGAGTGAGAATTTCCGTAGGATGCTGTTGTACAGAAAGGCTCTGAGTGCACCCCGTATTTCACATGTATTTTTCACACGAACCTAGTGCAGGATTTCCGTGACACATCACTTAGAAATGAATGCTTGGTAGAACGACATTGTGGGCAGGTGGGGATCTGCTCTATTCCAATATATTTCCTATACGGCTGCTTCTAAACTTATCACTACAATCTCTCGGCATCTCCCCAGTAATGTATTAACCAACATAAATAGCTTCTGTTATACATCTGTTCTGTCATCCTCCCCCCAGCAGAAAGGAGCAAGTGCAGGGGTGTATTTTGTTTTTGTAGAGGTTTTGGTTTGTTTATTTCAGTTTTGTTTTGGGAAGGAGCGGGGGAAATTTGTCTAGAGGTTTGGCTTTTTTTTTTTTTCCCCAGAGCCTGTTTGTTTCAAATGCATATGCCACTATGTATTTATCATAAAAAAATGTAAGATCAAAACTGCAGACACATCACTCAGCACAGCAGGTGGTGAGGTTTGCAGCAGCTCCTTGCTCTTGTAAATGTGCATTCCTCAGTCTCAGACCGGTCCCCAGGGAATTGTAGTCCCCCATAGACACAAAAATTTGCTTTTGAAGGAAAGTGGCGTCCTTTATAAGGACAGTCTCGCTAGGCAGAACTTTAATCAGGCTTTTAAGTATGCTGGTCACAACCTACCATGCACTTTTAAGATACACTGTGAATTTGATGACCTGTGGATGGCCAAGACCGAGCATAGCTGTGGTTTATGTGCTCATAGCCTCTTCTCCCGAGGTGTGAAGCTGCTGGGCAAGAAGTCGACTGGTGTCCTTGAAGCTCTGAAGCCTTCATGTGTAGGCATAGGCTGGGTGAGTGTGACAAAGGCCAGGCAGTAACCAGTCATGGAGAGCCTCAGCCATAGCTGGTGGCAGTCTGTGTTGTGCCTTTAGGTGCTGCAACATCAGCATGAGTGAGGAATCCATCCCTCTTAAGCTATAAGTGGAATGACTCAGTTGCAGGTACATAGCTTCAATCAAAGAAGGCTGTGAGCTCTTGGACATTTCCCACTCGAGTGTGTGGTCCCCCTTCTGCGCCATCACTGACCAGTGGTCCCAATGCCTGTGTTTCCATTACTACCACGTGGACTGATTTGTCCTGGTTGAGGTGAGATGGTCCCTGTTGTTGCCCTTAAAGTCTGGCTGATACACAGCAGAATGGGGGAGAAGCAGCATTTTGGAGTTGTGAGTAGTTTCATAGTAATGGGCAGAAATCAGTGAAGTCTAAAACGGGCCATAAACCATTAGGCTTTGCAAAGTGCCACCTTAACTTCAGAAAACAGTCACGAAATTGCAAAAGTACTCATTAAATGTGAAGTACAGACCCAAAAAAGAGATTCTCAGAGCAGGTATCAGAGGTAATAAATATCCCGCAGCCAACAGTGAGAGCCTGCAGCGAGAGAAATGTGAAGTAAATATGACTCACATTGTACCATTTTTCAGAAATATAATTTGATAAATTGTCTTCAGAACTTTAAATAACCCCAATGTGTAGCAGCTTTGGAGAGCGGGACCTTGCTAACATCCAGCACATTGCTGCCATTCCTTGCTCAGGATGGACCCAAGAATTTTGAGAAGGAAAATGACGGGATATCGGGGCTTCCTCACCTCCTCAGAGTCTCCACTTGGACACTGACCCGTTGACTGCAACTCTTTGAGTGCAACCATTCAGCCAATTCCTTACCCATCCGTGTCTCTCCAACAAATTTAGAGACAAGGATGTCATGCAGGACAGTGTCAAATGCTTTGCACAAGTCCAGGTAGATGACGTCAGTTGCTCTTCTATCCACCGACACTGTAACTCCATCACAGAAGGTCACCGAGTTTCTCAGGCACAATTTGCCCTTAGTGAAGCCATGTTGGCTGTCACAAATCACCTCTCTTTTTTTTCCCCATGTGCCTTAGCACAGTTTCCAGGGGGATCTGCACCATGATCTTGCTGGGCACAGACGTGAGGCTGACTGGTCTGTAGTTCCCCAGGTTTTTGTTTGATAGTTGTGAAAACGATAAAAAAGCAGAGACCTTTTTTTGTTGCCAGCTTCCCATCTTGATTTTCTATTTTATGTTATCTTAAAATGCGTTATTTCATACGGTTTGAGCCCAAAAGAGACTTCCTGTATATCGGAGACTATTAAATTTAATCCAGTTACTCTTCCTGTGACTCAGAAAGCTTATGTTTGACTAAAATTAAATACATTTGGCTAAAATATATCTTCCAGAAAGATATCTATTCTTCCTGTGAAGATACTGTGAGATAGAATGTACAGAGTTTCTCTCAGCTGAGTGACTATAGGAGTCTTCTCCCCACTGGAGTTTGACCAGAGGATAACTAGCACCCAGTATCACCCAGTAAATACAGCCATCCTTCGTGCCCTGCCAGAGGAGAATTAAACGGACATCTCTAGAAATAAACCCAGCTTCATGGTGGCTCTCTTTATACTGTGTTGTAGAAAGAAAACACATGTATTTTGGATTCAGATCAAAACATACTGTGAATAGATGGGAAATGTATAGTCATATGATGACATGATAGGGTCATGATACCTGGACAACACAGCTTGAAATTGCTCGTTATAATCTGGATGATTGAGAACAGAGCTGGCGATGACCTGGTCAGCCTGCACTGGAAGTGAACTGGGGAATGAATTTTTCACCACAGCCCGCATCTGGGAGAGAGCCAGACTTGAGCAGGGACATTTCGAGTGCATCAGCAGGGATGCACGAGCAGGAAGGGACTCTGTGCTGGTCTGTGCAAGGTATCATAGGGGACCACTGCTGGGAGATGGCTCAGCCATACCTGTGCTGCTTAAAGACTGTGGGTGTTTATTTTGTGCAAGGAGACATGGTGCAAGCTGACTTGGAATAAAGGGTTAAATGAGTCTTAACTTGCCTGCAGAGTCCGGACCTGGAGCCAGTGCAAGGTGCAGCGGCACGTGCCGAGCGGTGGCCCCTGGCTGGGGGAGGACATGCTGCTTAGGGAGGTTTGCACACAGCGATGATGAACGAATGCGCCCTGAGGCGGGAAGGAGAGATATAAATGCTGGCTGCTGTCCAGTCAATAGACACAATCTATTATTTATCGGTGTCTTGTGGACATCATTATTTGGTTTTAGTGACATGGAAACAGTGTGCTCTGGCTGAGCTATACAGTGTGTAGCTGGGTTTGTACTCCACTGCGCTCCTCTGCAGGCTTTCTGTCCCACTCAGTCATAGCGGTTTGTGGAAGAGCAAGGACCGTGTTTATTCTGTACCTGTAATTAATGCTGAACATTTTCTTCTGCGATTTTTCCTGTTTATTTACATTTCTTTTTAGATCAATTGAAAAAATCACAGGAGGCCTCAGCCATAGAGCTGGTGGAAGTAACAGCAAAATTACTGTACAAGTTGTTGAGGGTTTTTTTTTTCCCCAAACTAGCCTCTTGAGATTTTGAAATATAGCAGCACTTTTAAATTTCATCAAGATGTTCCTAGTACTGAAAGATTTTATCTAGTTTTAGAGAAGATCTAAATCAGAAATTGTTTAGGACAAAAATTTTCTTTTTTTTTTTTTTTTTAGTGAGAGCTTTGATTTGGGTTGTTTCAAGGGAATTATTTCTGCTCTGTCCTTTGTTAACTTACATTTGCAGGGCACTTATTTTGCTAAAAGTTTAGAATTAGGGAAATTAGAACCAGCTGCATTTACAATTAAAAAGATTTTAATTCCTTCCTGAAATTAAGGCTGAGCCTCGGTGTTTATTTGGCAAATCTTCTTGATTTCTGCAGGCATCTTCTCTGACACTCCAAGCATCTGCCTGTCTTTTTGGCCTGATGTACAGTTCTGGTGATGTCCTTGCAGTACCCATTAGAACCTTAAATGGGACTTAACACGTCCTGGAGAGTCACTGGAGAGCTGTGCGAGCTCTCCCAAGGCAGGAGTCTCAGTGAGGAATGATTTATGCTTTTGATTTTTTCCTCACACTGTTTGCATGGGAAGGTCTGGGGGTGATGGAGTTGAGCTCGCTGGTGGGGCTTGCTAAAGCCTCTCTTGGGACATGGGAGATGGTGTAGATGTTCCTACAGACCAGGTTGCTCACTGCCAGCTGGATTTGCTGCTCAGACTCAAGGCAAAGGGCATATTCTTGCAATGAAGAAGAGGTTTGTTGGTTCCTTGGGGTGCACAGGCAACCTGCAGCTCATGCTGGGGCTGCCCTGGGGGACAAGGCAGCCAAACCAGCCTGGGAGCAAGGTTGGTTCAGCATCCCTGCTACTCCTGCTCGATGGTGGGCTGAAACTGGGAGGCTTGGAGACTTGTGCATGGAGACAAATCTTAGGATCATTTATTTTTGGCAGTTTGCTTCAACTGGTTGGTTGAACTGAGACATATCTTTAAAAAATTAGGATTTCAGCTTCTGGAGAAGTCTTCTCTCTTTTTAAAAGTCTTCTTTCCTTTTAAAAGTGTACCAAATGATTTTGCGATTATCTGTACATGGCAGAGTTAATTATGTCCAGGGAGAGGAAATTCAGGTCACAGGGTAACAGCAGTACTTGCAAATCACCAGGAACTGATGAACACACTTATTTCTGAAACGCACTTAACCAGGGAAAGTGACTCACCAGAGGAGCAGCTTGACAAATCGCACAATATCTAACTAAACAGTCCCCTTTGGAGCCCGCACACTTCCATGGCAACCAAAATGTGGCAGCCAGGGAAGAATAGAAATTCTTTTAAAATAATAATCCTTCCTATTCTCTTCATTTGGAAGAATGCTGAAGGATACAGAGGCCTTGGAAGAAGGAAATAACCAACTGAGAGAATATTGTTGGGAAAATGCAATTTCATCGGTACAGGAAAAATGAGTCTCTGAATTTCCATGCTCTGCCATCTGAACATTTCTAAATGCTGCAGAGGTAATGAATGTTTCCTCCACTGACTGTAAGTCGCCTCCCCGGGATGGTTTCCCTATCAGGCATATCCAGTCTCTCTTCCACAGCTCTGACTTCAGGCCTTTGTCATTGAGGTTGCTGGGGGGGCAGCAAGACGTTTGCCGAAAGCCCCCCCATTGAGTGACGGATTTACTAATCATTCTACCAGCTGTGTTTAAAATAGGAAGTCAAACACTTGATTCAAAGGCAGATTTATCAGGCTAAAAATATATTTGCGATCTCTTTCTTCAGGACTAAATAAATGTTTCTCAGATTTTTGATTGAAAACGAAGTTAAAAATAGTGGGAGGAAAGTGCATTGCCTAGTTTTTTTAATCCATGGGGAAGTTTTATTAGGACATCTGTGATGTGGACATGGCATGTGCTGCTTGTGTTCCTAGTGCTGTGCACTGGCTGAGGATTGTGAGTGGTGCTAAGACTTATAGCAGTGCCCCTGAGCTATAGAGCCTTCTCCATGACTCCGGCAGGAGACCCTCTGAGGCTCCAGGGAGTCCCCAACTTGCCAATTTTCAATCAGTGAGAGAAACACACTTTCTCTTTTCATTTTCTTCCTTCTCGATAACCTGTTATCCCCCAGCAGTCGGCTCAGCTGGGGTCTGACATCCTCCGAGCTGCAGTCAGGACTGCGCGTGGTTGTGTCTTCCGAACAGCTAGGTCGATTGCCAAGTGTTTTTGTCAAAGAATGAGGGTTGTGAGGAGCTGAATGACCTCCATCTCCCTGAAGTGGTGTCCCCTGCAAGGCCGCCTGTCACACACTGCTTTAATGTTGGCACTCCAGAAAAATATTGTAGCTAAGATGGGAAGCCCTGAGCGTGTTTTCACAGGGAAGCCCTGCTTAAATAACTCTTCCATATGCTGTACATCACTTTTATCAGCACTACGATATCATGTGCACGCTGTCTGGATACATAGTCGAATGAGCATTGAATTCCCCAATTCAAATCATTCCGGCTCACAACACACTGAGCATCCACAGCTGCTCTTTGCTGGTTTAACCTCCAGAGCTGGCCAAAACCTCATGGCCTTCCACAGGGAGGCTCAGAGTACTTCTCTTATTCCAATAAAGTTTGGGGTTTATCGTACCAGTTGTTCTGGTAACTGGGGAAGCACCATACCCACTTTTCATGAGAAGTTCAGGAATGCGTACATACAAGTGAGCAGTGTCTGTTGTGACACCCCAAAATGGTGAGCAGGCGAGGAAAAATTTATTGAAATATGGCAGGTGTGGCAGGTTGTTCATTGTGAAAGGCTGGATGAAGCTGAATAATTTGGAAAAGCAAAATGTGGATCATGCTAAGAAATAGGGACACAAGCCTTGCTGTGCTTGGACGGGCTCTGGAGTTGGAGAAGGCAAAGCACGGAGTCACCTTTGAAGTTGTCTGTGGTGGAGTCTTGGTCTTCCTTCCATTTTCACTTGTATCAAAGGAGCCAAGTGACAGCTAGGGGCTACCTGATGCATATCATCAGATATGGAGAAGGGCATCAAATATGGTAGGAAAGGGCATACAGCTCGTGTACACACCCCTTTCCTTAAGCAGCAGCGTACTTTATGGCATTCAATCTATTTAATAAACCATCCAGTAATTCTGATTAAGGCCTACCCAGAAGAGTTGCTGCTTACCCTCAGACCCAAAGGCTAAGCAGCAATAATCCAATCATGGTAATCATAACTTATTACTTTGATCTTCGGATAAAAGAGCCTATAGAAGTGCAAAAGTGTTACATCACCGTTATTTGGACAACTTCAAAGCATGCTATATACGCTAATGAATTCTCCCAGCACAGTCTGATGAGAAGTAATAGGCATACATGTGAACAGAGGAGTAGAAAGGAAGAGGGGAGAAGATAAGTCCTCATGGTGAAAGGGAAAAGCAGTAAAAATAAGTACCTGTACACTGTAGAGAGGTGCAAGATGTGAAGAGGGGTCCACGAAGGCCCAGCTGCAGGAGTCAAGCACACGGGATGCTCTATCCATAGGAGGAATTTTCTCTCTCGTTTCCTGTAGGTCTCAATAAGAAGCAGGATCTCAGGCAGCAGTGTGGCAAAGAGGGGACAGCTTTTTATCTCAGCAGTGCTTCCAAAGCTTTCAAAAATAAAAAGAAAAATCACCAAATGGATCTTAGCAGGTGAAACAGGGGCAGCAGAAACATTGAACATGTTTTCCCTTCACAGTTTGGGAGCTGTAATGTTCAAAGGCAGGCACTCCTGTCTTCTCTTCTAAAAAACACTGTCTGGGGAGACTAGACGCATTCCTCGATGCTTCTACAAGGGAGACAGTATGCCCTTGTAGAAAAATCAAAAGGCTCAAAAATGAAAATAGAGAAAATGTAACATGCACAGTCTTGTGAGGGATCATATTTTAAATTAGAAATGAGAGAGAAAAAGAAGGGAATATTTGGGAATGTTGCTCAGAGTGAAAATCTTCCAGTGCAGAAAATACTCTCCTCCCAGTGAAGGCCCTTCTCTCATCAGACTGGGAAATCTGACAAAAGACAGACAAAAAAAAAAAAAGCAAGCCATCCTGGAGGAAGTCTGAACTAGGTTATTGTAACATTGCCCAGAAGTCTCAGAAACGGAGCTCTAAATTGTGAGCACATGTAGATGGGTAAAGAGGATCTTGGAAAAAATGAAGAATTGGTAGCATATAATCCAAAATATATTAAATCTTTGGGGAATAAAAAGATTTTTAATCAAGCAGACTTTGAAGAAGAGACTGGTGAAGAGCATATGAAATCTAGCAACACAGCAAAAGACATCAGCACAATAAGCCATTGTTTAAAAAGAAGGATCAGTGCTGTTAAATTTGGGGCCACCTGCGGTTGAGGAAGTTCTGGAGTAATGAATCTCCTGGGGCACTCCAGCCACTGCTTCTGACAAAATGTTATGCTTGTCACCTTGTGAGTTTTTCTCAGCAAAGCAAACAAATGTCACCAAAGTAAGAAAAACACATGAAGAACCTTTTTACAGTGCAATTTTTCCTCAAAGGCATGACAAGAGTCGGGTTTTTTTCCTTGTAGCAAAAGCTGGCACGACTGCAGGAGAGGGATGACTTTGCCTTTCACTAGAGCTGCTGAGCAGCCTGAAGTGATCACGTGTTTCTAAGCAAACCTCTGTCTAAACACTCATCCCTTAAACTACCCTTGTTTGCAACACGGAGAGGCACACTCTGCCTATACTTAAGAGAATGAGAGTGTATTTCTTTCTTTGGATCTATCTGTCCTGCCTTTCAACCACGCTCTTATTCTTTCTTTGCGTTCCACCTCATCCCTCTGTCCTAGCCCTTTCTTTACAATGTTTTTTAGCAGCCCTCTGGAACACTTGGGTGTATTATCATGCAGTTTTAAGAATAAGCATCTCAGCAGTCAATTCTGAATGTTCAAGGATGGTGAAGTCCTCAAGTGAAGGACTTTCTGCAGTTCTGCTTTGTAGGAGTGTTTTTATACCATGAGTGGTACATGGGCCCTGCTGAAGTTTAGCAGGGCTGGTTGCCCATGTCAGCCTGTGCTTGCTTGGCATCTGGTGCTTCCAACACTATACTTTGTTAGTTAAGCAGATGAGTTGTGTTGGTTGCCTGTCAGCAGGCTGCATTATGTAGCCGTTGAGGACCACAGGAAGGCACAACCTGCAGACTGCTATTGAGAACACAAATTACCTCCTGCGTAGCTGGACCCATTTGATGCTGCCTCTGCCTGCTGGGATTGATGTCTCAAGAAGAAGTGGGCACAGAGGTAAATTCCACCTGGTGACCAATGCTTCAGGCCACCCACCCAGGTGAAGTTCATAAATGTGATTCATCCTCTTCTCCCACAGCTGGGAACTGAATTAGAGAGATGAAGTAAGCTACCCTGGATCCCATAATGTGGCAAGACTTCCCAAGGAACAAAAGAAAAAGAGCTCCTGGATGCTAATTCTCTAGTTAGGCCGTTAGGTACTTCTTGTCTGTCAAAATGCTAAGTGAATGCCTTGAAAACAGCACGTAGCTGCTCCATGTAGTCATGCTTATACTTAGCACTGCAGCAATCCAAGCTCCAATGACTGGAGAACCACAAGTGGCATGATGCATTTCTGACTAAGTAGGAAAACTCATTTTAGAAAGAGGTTTTGCCCATTAAAGGGAAACTGAAGAAAAAGATGCCAAGATATTCTGCAAAAGAAGAGATGAAATGGTAGGAGAGAGACCATATACTGCTGTCCAAGGCCATTGGCTTAGGCAGAAAGAAACAGTAAATAAACTATGCCTTATAATTAAAGCCTCACAGATATACATCCTCCCATTGAATCAGAGAGATTCTGCATATTTGCAGACAATATGTTCAGCTGTTGCAATATTTACACAGCAAGTGACCCCAAGGCCCCGTCTTAAAAGGACTTCTGCTGGGATTCTGTGATCCATATTGCCTCCTTCCAGCGTGTTGGCTTTGGGGGTTAGATGAGCTGGCATGGTTTGCCTGAAAACAGGAGAAAAATCACATCTCCAGCCCATATACAAAAGTTAAGTTCTCAATTTTTTTCCTTTTTTTTTTTTGAAACAAAAATTAGAAAAACAGGAGAGAGAGAGAGGATGGGACTCCCAGTACCTGTGCACCCTCAGCTTTCTCACCCTGTGTCAGTTACCCCACAGGGAATCAAAATATGCAGCTGTTTACAACTGAAAAGTTGTGAGGGGTGCTGAAGAAGGAATTTGTACCACTGGGAGAGGTAAATGAGAAGGTCATTCTAACTTCTGTGTTTGTAAGGGCTCTCTTGACACTCCGCGTTAAAGCCCAGCACTACAGTCTGGAGTCCAGGCTCTTGCACCAGGAGGTAGGATTCAATAGTAAGTAAATGCAAACTAACAATGACAAGAAAATTAATAATACAGCATGGACAAAGAAACATGAATTACAGTCACTCCAATTTCATTACAAACCATCGGTAGCTCATTCAAAACTACCCATGGCATAGCAGAGTGTGAGAGGATAAGAGCTTTGCAGCATGTGTGCGATGGAGGTGCCCAGAGCTGTTCCCAGCTCCACAACCCCACACTAGGTTTGTTCCTCTATCTGTGACTCTACACAGACTGTTCAAGCAAATCCGGGGTTCGTGTCAGGGTCGGAGATAACATGATGAGACCAACCGTGCCAGATGGTCTGTGACATGCAAAAAAATCAAAGCTCATTTACATCGACAGAGTTTAATGTTGCAAATAGTCTTTAAAATAAGAGCAAAACTGGAGCAAAATGTTTGCAACCAATCCACTACCAAGTCAGCCTTCAGGTAGACCCATGAAATTATCGAGAGTCAGTATCAAATCAGCAGAGTAGTGTCAGAGATCAGAGGATCTGTGTGGGTAGAGGACCACAAGTGGATTTGACCCACAATCAGTAGAACTAGCACATAAGAGCTTTTCTTTCAACAGTTTTGCATAAATTCATTCAGTGACAAATATGTCAGTTGACTAAGTGAGCCGTTATTAGAATTGAATTTAACAGCAAATCTGGGAAATCCTCCCAAAGCAACTATGGCTTTAGAATCCCAGATTTGCACTTCTAATTAAAACACTGTCAGTTTAGGTGTAATTCTCCATAAGAAATGGATTTGAGGAGGGGGTAGGGAGAAGTGGGAGAGAACCGAGATGCTGCTTGAGCAGTTTTCCAATAAGGTTTACTTTGTATATTTTCTGATGAGCATCTTAATGTTTTTTGCAAAAACATACGATGCTCTTCTAATAACAATGGCAAAGCAGAGGCAAACTCCTGCCAGCTTTTCCTATCTTCTGTAAGGGATAAGATCAAAGAGCACATTGTTTGATCAAGGGTTGCATTTTGTTTTAAGAAACAAAAGATTATAGCTGCATGGTTTTCTTCTTCTGTGAAGAATCCATCAATGCTAAGGCTAGAACATTAAAAAAAAAAATCACTTCATAGGAACAAAGGGAACTTAAAATTCTTCTCTGTTTTCCACTGGCAAAATGTAGTTGCTTTTGCAATGAAAGGTAAAAACAAAAGTCATGTAAGTGAGAAAATCAAAATTATTTATTTCAATTTGGTCATCTGTAGTTTTTCCAGACAGACACAAAATAGCACATTCCAGAATTATCATTTAAATTATACACATGGTAAGTAAGGATTTAATGTATTATAAAAGCTGAAATAGATTTGTAATGAAAAAGCAGAAACAAAATTATTTACCATGTTAAAATTATACCTTTTAGCCTTTCAGAAATGAAACGTTAGTAATAGAAAAATGCAAAGCTTGGATGGACCCAAACCAACCATTTTCGGAATGCTACTATTAGAGGACATTTACAACCATTATCTTTTCATTCCAATTGAGAATATTAAGGTTTCGTTTACAATTTCTGAATTTTCCACGGTGCTGAAATTCTGGTTCCCAGCCAGCTCTAATTTTAAGTAGATTGTGCAACGTAGATAATGAGGGCAGAGTATTTACTACTTACTCCTGCAAGGGTAATGTTGGAAAGTACCCTGTTCTTGCTAGTGTTCTGTGGGGGACAGGCAGGACCCCAAGTCAGGGAGAGGATGGGGGAGGTGATTCTAGCCAGCACAGACAGGGCTAGAAAAAGAAGCAGAGACATCTTAATTTGGACTGTGTAAGAAAGGTGCTGAGGGAATAATGTATGTTGAAAAATGTACAATCTAGTCTATCTAGATATTTCATTCCTTTCCACATCCCAGCCACTCATTAAAGCCTCTTTCACTGTTGTCCTTGCTTATTTTATTCTGATTTTTTTTCGATCCTCCTATTTGCAATTAGCACGATAATGAATGTGAAAAAATCCAGAGGTCAGATAGACAAATCCAAACATCCTAACCTTGGCATATCTTTAAAGTACCAACCAGTGTGTTCCATCTCACCTTAGCGCTGCAGAGGACTGAGTTGCTAACTCGTTTTCACACAGCAGAAAGCTGATTGCCTTCACGTTATGCTTGAACAGCTATGGGGACACGTAAATTCTCAACGCAAGAGGATTTAAACCCCATAGTGCCCATTAGTGAAGAGAAATTAACTCTGCTAGGGTTCGAGCTGCAAAACATTTGTTAGTCAAGTGGAAGGTCATTTTCTGTTATCTACTATGGAGGGAGATTTTCAAAACCTCAAAGTGACTTAAAAGTACAAGGTATATCTACTCCTCCGTGACTGCTTTTACTAGAGCATAAACGTAACTCTTAAGTCCCACTGGCTTTCGACCAGGCTTTTACCTCCCAAGTATTGAAGCCACTTCTAGAGATGGGACATTATCTCCTAAATTACAAAGGCAATTTTGCAAATGTGTCCCGTGATGGTAGCACTGCTGCTTTACCACTTGGTCTGCAGAAGTAACAGAACAAGATCATAATGGATATTGTCTTTCCAGCCGCTTGCTTCTGGTAAGCAGTAACAGGCAGTGGCTCAAAATGTAATCCAGAGGAATCCAGCTTGTCCTGTTTAACCTGTGTTCGCTGCTATTGAGCCATAGGGATTTCACATGGAATCTCATCTGCTTGTGTGATGTTTCACTGTGACTATTATTATATTTTTTATTGTATTGCACTAGCCTTCAAGAACCTTCACCACCGCTAGCGCTCCCTTGTGTTAGATGCTGCTCAGCCACAGAGCAAAAGGATGATGTCCTGTAGAGCCCATATGCAGTTTTCTCTGCTGTGTGTTTACAGCAGTTCAGATTCACAGCTTCTAGCTCCAAGTCAATCTAGCAATGAGGGTAAACATTGTCCATTAGCAGTGTCTGCAACAAAACATCATGCACATGAGGCCCTCACCATGCTGGCAGTCATAGCAAGCTGCTTATCTTCTCTTCTTTCCGCCACTGTCTTTGAGAGTGAGCGCGTGCCTCCTCACCGCATCTCATGTAATGAGGAGAAATGACCAGTACCAGCAGCACAGAGCCCAGACGAGACTGGTGCATGATACGGACAGACACCCTGTCCCATCTGTCTCCTGTGGGAAAGAAGCTGCTGCTCCCTCTCCCTCTTTCCCCACCCCTCTCCTTGTTACCTCCCAGTCTCAATAACCCATAGTTACTTTTCCATGCTGTCAATGCCAAGTGCGGAGCCTGGAAGCATAAGCCATCCGCAGCTGACGGCAGGCAGCCCCCATGGGATAAGCCAGTAATGAATATCACCAGGACGTCGAGGGTCTAGAGGCAGGAATCTGGCTGACTGCCGCTGAAGGGATCGAAACAAGCCACAGAAATATCCCAGCTTCGTCAGGAAGGAAAGGCTGTATAATTTGCAGCTGGAGATGAATGTGATTATTTGCCATGCAAATGGATTTTGCCTGCTCAAAGTGGCCTTCTTCAGCAGAGATGATGTATTTGACATTATCCGGATTCTTTTGTTTAATGCCTCTGTGTCTGTTCTGAGCACTTCCTTCCCTGAGCACACATCATCCAGACTAATTAAAGACAGGTATTTTTTTTCCTCTTCCCATCAGTCTGAAGCCATGTGAGCTGAATCCATAGCTGCCTCCCTCCCCAATCCCTCTCCAAATTTGAAACAAAAGATGAAGCCATTTGCACTGACAGTGCTGCAGCCTGAGTGTTCTCTGCAGATGGGAAGTACGGCGGTCACGTTAATCTTGCTTAACTTTAGCCACATAAAAATTAGCTGTTTAGTCCAACCTGCAGAAGGACCTCCTCCCAACCTGAGACAGATGAAGTGACTCATTCCTGGAGGTCTCCATTCATCTTCAGAGGTTGTTTGGTGACTATGCCTCTCTTAGTTAAAGATACGGTAGAACAGTGCCTATTTGCCCACCTTTCCCACAGCATCCAGCCCTCCCACAACAAACCTCTGATCCCCCTCTCTGACTGACAGTGATGGGGAGGTATAAAAAGAAAATAATCTGGGATGAGGGACTGTCAGTCTGCTCAGCCACGTTGCTCCAGCTGGCAACACAGGAGGTTTGCATGGGACACTGAAGGGTGGGGTAACCACCATATAGCTTGTGGTTGGAAACCGTGCCTGAGAAAATCCTTTTTTTTAAGACATGGGTAAGTAAGAAAAGAATCTGTGAACACCTGACAGTATCACCTTGGAGATGGGTCGTGTAAACTTCCCTGAAAGACCTTGAAAGGTGGATCCTTCAAAGTCATTCACTGAGCTTGAGTTTATGGTGAGATGGACTTCACTGCCTAGTTTCAGAAAAGCCCATGGAAGAAGAAACTAGAGGGGAGGGCGGGGGCTGTTTTGAAATGAGGCTCCTGTGCAGAGGAAAGCCCAACCCATCTCTAACCATAGAAGTCCTTGCAGTCACCCATCTGTAAAATATACTGCTTGTCCTTGCTGTCACTGAAATCCCTTGCAGCCATATTTTCTCTCTGCCACGGGTGAAAACTGCTGGGATCATTCTCCAGGAGCGCGGGGCTGACAGTGTGTGTGGTGGGATGGGTCTTATTTCCACATATTAAAATGCATGCTTTCCGCTCTGCCCGGCGTGCTGCGCGTGGGGGAGCTCAGCCGCTGTGCCTGCTTTCTGCTGGGAAGTGATCTCAAAGAGTTTTGACTAAAGAGATTTCAGGGTGGGTTGATCTAAATGGGGAGATGACGTGGTGTTTGCGGGAGCAGCTCCCCTCACAAAACCCGACTGGACATACTGGAAGGGTGTAACCTGGGGAAGTCGTGCAGCTGGTGCGCTGCGTGGGGTTAGTCTCTTTGCAGCTCTGATTTCGGTGATCAGCAGGGTGTTTTTTCCCTCAGTGGAACACGCAGGTTGGTTTGTCATGTTAAACCATAGTAAACCATAGCAGCTGGACCCAAGGCTCCATGCAGACCCAGACATGGCGTGGCACTCACTGTCATGAGCTGGTCCAGCGCCCTTAGCTGGACTGGATATCTCCGTTACCACCTGATCAACCATATTTCTGTGGAGTGACTCAGGTCAGCAGAAAGAAAATGCTGAGACATTGTCTGCCATGAAGAACTAAAGGGTATTTCTCACGGGCAGGTCCTCCCTAGTCAGACTGTCTGGCTTTATAAAAGAGCATTGTAAGTTATCTCCTGTCTGGGACAGTGCTCTGCATCTAGAAAAGGAACATATAAATAATTTAGAATGCATGAATACTGAAATCACTCTAAAAATTTAATCTTCCACTCTTAAAAATTATTTAAAAAGATTTTAATACAAATGAAGGCCTGCTTGACTTATTTGCCTCTGTAGCTATCCAGTGGTTACAGATAATTGGCTATTTGATTGCAACAAGTGCAAAATACCTAGATTTTAAGGCATTATTGTGAACATCTTGTCTAACCATCTGCTGAATGCAATACAGAGAATGTCTGCAGGCAAATTATTCATTAAGACCATAGTTCCTCTCTGAGTTTCAATATGCCTTGTAGAAAAACACAAAGTTCTGGTTTTTAAACTTCAGGTGATGGAGGAACTGACCTAGTGATCTCAGCTGGTTCGTATACCTGGTCCAGCTCCATGATGGTGCTCCTATCCACTGTGGGTACATGCCACAACACAGACCTCGCCAGAGCTGCTGTTTCGATGAGCATTGATTGCCCTGCCTAGCTAAACCTCTCTTGTAATTGTCTCCATGTCTTAATATTAATATTATTATAGACTCTGAAAGGAATTGAAAATCAAAGTAAATTCAATCAGTTTATTGCTGATTTTTTTTTCACTATTAATTTTTTATTTCCCCTCTAATTACATTGAAACCTTGAAAAGTGAATTGAGAACTGAAACAGACCTTTGTCTTCCCTGGAGGTGGTTGGAGAACGTGACTTCGTATAAATGATAGGGTAACAGAGGGCCTGCAAGAGGGAGCTGCACCTTTTGGACCTTCACACCCCTCCTGTCTGACTCTCCCCTCTGTGTGCAGGTCTCTCTCCGGCCGCATAGTCGGTGGCGTCTGGTGGTTCTTCACCTTGATCATCATATCCTCCTACACAGCTAACCTGGCTGCCTTCCTCACCGTGGAAAGGATGGTTTCTCCCATCGAGAGTGCAGAAGACTTGGCCAAGCAGACAGAAATCGCCTATGGGACCCTGGAAGCTGGCTCTACTAAAGAATTTTTCAGGGTAAAAAGGAAACTTTAATGCAAACATTCTGATTAGCCCCTTGTTTGACAAGCCCTCCAGCCCCATTCTCTCTCATCTTCAGCTCAGGTCTGGTTTTCATTCTTGCTTCCCCTTACCACATTAGGACCTGCTGAGCTTTTCCTTAGAACAGCAAAAATCCAATTTTCCCTGTGCTGCTCAGAAGGCTGGTGGTACTTCCAGTGCATGTGACATTCTGCAATTGTAAGCACAAATATGGACTATCCAGGTGCTTCCCCACGTTCCCAAGGAGTTGCTCCGAGCATCTCCAAAAGAAACCATTTCATGATTTCCAGCTTGGTTTTGCATTGATTTGATCAGCAGAACGACTTGCTGTGCACAAATATCCTACCCTGACTGTGTCAGAGTGACAGGGCTGATCTGGGCCCTGGTGCAGAAGTGGCAGGGAGTTCATTAACACCCCATTACTCCTCTCACCTTCCTTGGCCCATCCGTTACGTGGGTATGTGTTCAGTCCAAACTGAAAATCTCAGCTGGCACCCAAACCTCTGCTAACACTTCTGTTGGGTTTCTGCTGTCCTATGCAGCGATCCAAAATAGCAGTGTTCGAGAAGATGTGGACGTACATGAAGTCAGCCGAACCCTCCGTTTTTGTGAGGACGACAGAAGAGGGAATGATCCGGGTGAGGAAGTCAAAAGGGAAGTATGCTTACCTCTTGGAGTCCACGATGAACGAGTACATTGAGCAGCGGAAGCCCTGTGACACCATGAAGGTGGGAGGTAACTTGGACTCCAAAGGCTATGGCATTGCAACGCCAAAGGGGTCTGCGCTGAGGTAAATAGCTTGGATTTGCTTTATTTTGCCAAACCACCCAGCAAATCAATGTATGCACACAGTTCAATCTCCATTGCCATGTTAATCACAAAAGCTTTGGGCATGGAGGTGGGAGAGGCTGGGGGAAAGGAATATGAGAACTCAGCATGATGTGCAGGGAAGTAAAATGCCCAGCTCCCACCGAGCAGCAATGGGAACATCTAATTATTCAAGCCCTGCATTTGGAAACTGGATCCTGGCTGATCCACTTGCTATGAATGTCTGCTGTGTTAGGTGATGGCAGGGGGCTGCTGTGGTGTAACCATTGGTTTCACAAAGCATTACCTCGAAGGGACGCTCATCCTGTGCCATGTGAACCGCACAGCTTTGCAGAGTATGGTACTACCCTGGCTTGGATCCATGCTTGCAGAGGGAGTTCTCATGGGGAAAACATTTTGGCATTTCCTAAAATGAAATGCTATTTGGAAGAGGTGGGAATCTACTTTTTCAAAAGTCCTGCAAAAGGTGTGCATTTTCATTCACTGAGTCAATTCAGATCCTGGCAAGTTCCAAATTTATGGCAAGTCCAAAGGGGCACAAATCCTGCATTTCTGGGTCGGACCTACAGCTACCACATGCCTTTCCCTACTGTCATATGAGATGTCTTCAGAGACCCTCCTGTAAAAAGGAGAACCCTTAAAGCGTACAGACCCAGATCTGAGTTAGCAGCAGATCTTGGGCCCTGCACACGGCCATACTTCTGGACATGAGCTGGCCCCCTGCAAAGTGCATCATGCAAACTGACCTCCTCAGAGCAGCACTGCCACTATGGTAATGGGAGTCACGCCAGAGCTGTGGTTCCTTTTGGCAGCAGCCACACATGTTCCTCATGCTACAGTTATGAGGAACATGAGCTGTAAGGTTTTAGTGGGACTAAGTCCTCAGAAGCCATAGCTTTAAGTAAGCTGATCAATGGCCCAACTCAATTAGTTATTAAACATATTTTGATCAAAATGTTTTGACCAAAATCATTTGTGTGGCCTTATACAAGCTTGCAAACATAACCTAATGTAGAGACATTTAATCCATGATCTCTGAATTACTAGAAACCAGCTGAATATTTGCTGATGCATTTGTCTGGGCGCAGAGCTCTTGAGCCAAAGGCAACCCAAAGAGTCAGAGATGTATCAACTGGCAGTGGATGAGGCCCAAGGATTTTGATTTTGATGACTACATTTATTAAGTCAACTCAAACTGGCTGCAGCACTTCCCATATCAGCAATTGCTGGAGGTACTTTAGAGAAGCTCATGAAAGCAGTGTGCATGGTCCAGAAGGTAATTCTTGCATCCAGTGTGGTTCAGGCTCTGAAATGACTTGAGGCCCTCCAAACGAAGGTGGAGATATTTTCGCAGCTTTGAGATGTTTTCTGTTGCACTCTCTCCAGTGTTTGTTTTCTGTCTTGCAAATATGGAAATTGGGATACAGGGCTGATTCTCTTTATTTATTTATTTAAACATCAATCTTGTATCCTAATTTTGATATTATAAAAACAAACAGGAACATCTTACCTGTCTTGTAATTGTTAGCATGCGAAGGAGCCATTTATCATACTTCTAAGGAAAATAAACAACAAAAAAAGAAAATTGCATCAATCATTTTAATTTTGCAGCTCCAAACATCCCTCTGCTAGGCATGATTCCAAAAATTCCTAACATTTCTTTCTGTTTCCTCTTTTTCATCCCAACTGCATGTAGAACAAATTTCTTATGGGCCTAATGGCACAGGAGGAATGCTTGATTTTCCATCCAACGGCGTTTCTTTGGAACAGTTGCTGTCAGTTTTTGTCCCATTATGTTTGTTTTGTTCCTGTTGTTTTAACTGTCTTAATCCTAGTAGTTCCCCACAGTCATCATGTAGTGTCTGTTTTCCCCTTGGGGTTCTGCACGTGAGAAATTGCCCTGAGCAAGGTGACGTTCATGAGGCATCTGTAGAGCACAGTAGCCTGTCTCTTATTCAGGCTTCATCTTCACTCACTTCCATTCACAGATTCAAAGCTCTGAGCCAGGTTTGGAGGTACATGTGAGCCAGGCCCACCTTAGATTGAGTTTGTTTTACCAGCTGGGCTACATTTTGGTTTATTTTTTTTGTGCTGTGACCTGTCCCTTTTGTAGCTAGCCCAGTTTGCCTGCATTTAGGATAGCTGACCAGGAAAGGATCCTAGAGAGGTGCTGAATGAGAGTTCACCATTGTTCTTCTTGCTTCTACATGGAAACATAATGTCAGGATATTGCCACAGATGAATGAAAACAAGGTTGAAAATTCAGAAATAATTCTACGTGTTGTAGCAGGTGCAGACATCTCTCCCAGGCTATCAGTGAGGTTTCTTGGGCTGCTAAAAGAGCTTGCTGCTTTTCTCCTAGGTGAATCTGGCATTGAAAATCTTTTGGCCTCTATATCTTAAAATTCAATTGCATTTAGGCAAGGCTGAGAAGGGCAAAGGTGGGAGGGCAGAAATTACACCTTTCAACACCAGCAAGTTCAAGGTGTGATCCTGTCTGACATGAGATAGTCACACAGCTGCAAAACTCATCCAGTTATCTTCTATACTGTTGGATGAGTGATCAGCAAGAGGGCAAAAGCCAAATTATCCAAAACAGAGGAAAGAAAACCCAAGAAAACCCATGTGAGTCTGGACTCAAGGAATAAGGAGGTTTTTGAGATGGAGATCTGGGAGGGCAAGTTCTTCAGAGGAACCATCCTGACATTAAAGTTCCCTAAAATACAAGTTGGTTTTCCTAGTGTCTGTGAATAAACACGGACTGTTCCCTGTTAAAAACCCACCTCCTTTCAGGACCCCAGACCTCTCAGTCTGTCATCAAAATACACTCACGATGAAGTCCAACTTGTTCTGTGTAGTCCTCATGAGCTGAAGAGAGAGACAATTAACTGAACTGAAGCTTCCTTGGAAAGATAACCCATAACAATTAGCACACGGCCCCCAAAATCATACGGCTGATATTGTGCTCAGGGAAACTGCAATGCATTTACTTTGTTAACATCTTTTACCCACATAGAAGCTGCAATGTATTTTGGCTCATTAGTTAACTAATCTTTTGCAGATGGTTCAGACATCAGAGTGCTAATTAACCTGTATTCTGTTTTAGGAGACAGAAATAATTATGATTTACTTAGTGTCAAATTCTTTCTGGAGCTACACTCACATGATTCCATTGGCTTTAAAGGCAACCAAAGTTAGACTCTGACCACAATGCTGTTACAATAAAAAAGAGAAAATATTCAGCCATCTTCAAATCTACACCTTTGCCTTCTCTTGGACGGGTAGGAAGTTTGATTGTATCTGGATTTTGCTTTTTGAAGGCTGGATTCTGCCTGAAGGAGGCTCCTAGTCCTTGTGAAGGCTTCAGTGCTTGGGCAGGATCCCAAGAGGCAGAGCCATCGTAGGCTCATGGAGGTCAGCACATCCCTCTTGCTCACTGACAAACTTTTTAGAATTGCAGTGTAAGAAAACAGCCCTCTTGGTGAAGATTTCTTGGTGTGGTACCGAGTGCTACATGCACTAATTCTCTGAGGCAGGAGCTGCAAGGTCCTCAGCTTTTTTTAAGATCCGTTTTATTGATATTCAAGGCCTGCTGGTGGATGGTTCAGCCTTCCATCTCTTCCATACTTTTTAAACTCTCTCACGCTTGTGTCTCACTGTGTTTAGCTTTTTTCCTCCTTTTCATGCAATGCCTACACCAGCATTGCACCTGATACTTGGCATCCAGAAACAAGCTGTGCCCATGTGCAGAGCCTATAACACTCATTGCTGCACATCCTGAGGCAAGCTGCTCTCTCAGATGTTTACCACTGAAATCAGAGAGAAGTGTGTGAACAAGTCTGAAGGCAGACTGTGGCACAGTTTGGGTTTTGCAGGCTATCCTAAATCCAGATTGCTGATCTTCTTTCTAAATGGTAGAGCCTGCTCAGCACCCAGACTTGTGCAATGTTTTCCATGGCTGATGAGATGCATCTATGAAATATTGCAGCCATCCAAAAGTCGTAGGTGTTCTCAGGTGTGTATGTTTTAATGGTGCTGCAACCATCCCTTGACCTTTTGGTAACATGGCAATGATATCACAAGGCATACAGGGCCATTCATAGCTGACCATAATTGCTCAAAGTGAAGGCATTCACTTCCCAAAACATAAAAGGGCCTTAAATCTCTGAGACATTGGGAGCTCTGGAACATAGTTTGAGGGAGGGAATTCAGAGC
Source organism: Psophia crepitans (assembly GCA_013399095.1). Classification (NCBI taxonomy): domain Eukaryota; kingdom Metazoa; phylum Chordata; class Aves; order Gruiformes; family Psophiidae; genus Psophia; species Psophia crepitans. Next base: position 2,159,601 of record VWZZ01001264.1, on the reverse strand, counting down.
TCAAAGTCAGATGAAACAAGATGACCAGGTTCTCTGTTGTGGTAGCATGGCCTTTCCACAGGGCTTCAGGAAAAGCAATGGTGACTATCACCAGTTGGGGATCCACTCCTATGTTTCATATGTCCTAAAATGTCTGAAGTGTATCCCAACCATACGTTAATTTGAACATGTTAAAGTTCTTCTTGAATTGATTAAATGTTCTTTTTGTGTGTGTGTTACTTAATGAGAAATTATTGCTGATCATGTTGGTTTTATATATGTCTTTTGTGATGTGAGAATCACTCAAGAGGAATAGGCGAGCCAGACTGCCCTCCCCCACTAGAAACAAAATTATACAAATATAACCCCCCCAAACCAGATAAATTCTGCACCGAGGCCAGATCCCTACAAACAATGTCTTAATTTGTTCTTGAACATAATGTCTTCCTTTTTTAAGGGATTTTGTACTATTTTTCAATAACGAGGGATGTCGGTGCTTAGGCATTTACCAAGCTTTCTATTGATGTACCTATCTAACTACTGCTGAAGAAAGCTTAAGATGGGGGTAGCTCTTACCCAAAGCCACATGGCTGTGGGATGTGGCTCTCTGCTGCTCTTCGTGGAGTCAAACCCTCAGTAGATCGCCAGGAGCTCATGAGAGGTGGGGGCAAGGCTGGATCAGGGACGCTGGTTCACCCATCCCTCGTTGTCACTTGCTTGACGAGTGTTCTCCGCGTGTTACTCATCGAGTGTTATCTATTCATTTTAAAGAAACCCAGTAAACCTGGCAGTGTTAAAACTGAACGAGCAGGGGCTTTTGGACAAATTGAAAAACAAATGGTGGTACGACAAAGGAGAGTGCGGCAGCGGGGGAGGTGATTCCAAGGTCAGCCCCAGTAAGAACACACTAGTGGGTATGAACGGCATGGATAGTAACCAGCAACTGCTCCGCCAGCGCGCCTTGCGCTCCAGCCCCGTGAGAGCCCCCCCGGCACAAACACCCTCCAGCTCTGCCACGATGGTGCACACTGCAATTGCTCACCAAAATGGGCACCAAAATGCAAAAAAAACCCAAAGTGATGTGGGCCAAGATAAACCCTGCATGGTCTTTGGGGCAGAGGCATCTTGAAGGCAGCTCCCTTCCTCTCCTCCTGCCTTCCTGCTCGCCTCCACCAAAGGCTGTGCGGGATGCATCCCGGGTATGAACCACCCACTGAGACCAAAATACTCTGCAGGGCACTGCCAACTGTCGAGCACCTTGCAGGCGGGATGGACCTGCTGTGTCCACGTTGGCCAGAGCGTTGCGAGTATCAGTGGCAGGTGGTTGAGGTTGCTGGTTACTCAAAGTGATATAGTAATACTCATCTTGCTATGCTGGAGGAAGAGCTGTGTGATTGCTGCTGGGGGGAGGGATGCGCTGGTGGAGGCGGGGAGGGGAGGCCAGATGGAGTATTCGATCGTATCACTTTGTCAATGTCTAAACTTGTTCAATGAATGCTGTGAATGAACTGTCTGTGCTGAATAACATAAAATAACATTGGTAATGTTATTTATGTTATTTCCCCCCTGGTTGAAGAGGTCCCGTAAACCTAGCGGTTTTGAAACTCAGTGAGCAAGGCGTCTTAGACAAGCTGAAAAGCAAATGGTGGTACGATAAAGGGGAATGTGGAAGCAAGGACTCCGGAAGTAAGGTCAGTCACGCCACAGAGGTCTTGCCTACCCTTGCAAAAATTAGTGTGTAACCAAAGACTCCCGGTCTTCGTGGTGCCAGGATTTGGAAGCTGGTGCAAAGAATTTTGTTTAATAGCCCATCCGAAAGTTTACAGTGCTGCGCAGAGCCCAGCTGTTGGGTTATTACTCTTCATTTATATGGTAACCACCGGGGAATTCAGTGCAAATGCCATGTCCGTGCCTGTAAAAAATGTACAGGATAGGAAATTATATACAGGAGAGGAAAAAGCAATTGGCATGTGGTGCACAGAGATAAAATGTCCGAAGTCTACTGCATTAAGGTCCTTGCAGCCCGTCATGCTCTGCAGAGCCTCAGAGACTACTGCGGAGGACTGCTCTTTGCATCAAAATCACATCAGAGCTGCATCTTTGGTGTCTAGCTTGAGCCAAGGTTTAGCTGAGAGGGGGTGATTTTATGGGACTTTAGGGAAAGAGCAGTGGAAACCTCGAATATTTTCATTAATGTTTTTGTTCTCAGTCGACAGAAATGAAGGCTGCTGCTCAGCCCTGGCACCTTTACCCAGAGCTGCAGCAAGATGTGCAATTGCCCAGAATTGGTTTTGCTGTCAGATGCTAGTGGGGTTCCCCAACTGAAAATGTTCCTTTCTATGTTCAACCCACCTCCAGAGCCAGATGGAGTGGGTTGGATTTTAAAGTATTAAAGATATTCAAATTTCATAAAAAGGGGGGAAATTCTACAAACATTTTTTGGTAGGTTGTCATATTTTTTTCCACCTGGCCTAATTGTCTGAACCTCACCAACTGCTTTATCGCATTGTAAAGCATTCTGGGGCTGACAGATGCTATTTAAAATCAAATCCTGCTCTTCTCTGCAGCACTATACATATCCAAGAATAACCCTGCTATAAGGCATGCTATACAATACGGCATTGGTCCCACTCAGGCAGAAATCTAATCGACTTGTATAATGCATATATTTTGCAAGGTAACCAACTGAGCAATAGTCACCATATGAATGAAAAGTAATTACTTCTGCTGGGAAACTGAAGTCACGACACAGCTTCCATAATACCTTCACCACAAGCCTGCATGCATCAGTGCTAGAGAAACCCCGTAGCTGATAAAATGCCCGTAAGGAAATGGATGTGAAATCAGTTTAGTTTAAAAAAACCACCCTACAGTACTGTACTTTATCACTGTTCTGGTGGGAAAAAAGAAGTAGATGTAGTGCTTCGTTCCACAAAATGGGATAACCAACAGGGACAGAAACAGAAGGTTTGGGACACATGGGTTTATGTGGATCGTATGACCTCAATATTGATCACATGTTATTTACATGTGCTTGAAAAACAAGATCACACACATGTGAATCACATGTGAATAAATGAGATTGGATCCTAAAGTCATGAGAGCTGCTTGAAACTCCATGTGTGAAATCAGTAGGCACAAGCCTTAAAACTGTGTAAGCTTTTAATGAGAGTGGAAGATGGCAGTGAAGAGTCTCGGCTGTTACACGAAAGGGTCGTGTCTCTGTTCCTTGCTCAGCGTTCACACTGTGCCTGCGACAGCAGCGCAGCATGGAACAGTAAGATAAATCAATGTTAGCATCACCAGACCTCCTCTCCCACCTATAAAAGGACGAAGCAATTGCATTGCTCGCTTGTTCTCATGAAAGCAACCGGGCAAATACACCCACCTATTGCCCACCTGGATTTTACCCCTTTTTGCTTCTTGGGCTCTTTTGTACCTACCACAAACAAACCAAGCTGCTCGACTGCTGCATGAGCAGTTTCTCCCCCTTTCCCCACGGTGCCCTCGGTGCTGTGCACGAGGCAGGAAAAGCAGGGCTGAGCACCAGGTTCAGCTTCCCCCGTCCTGCCCGTGGTGAGCACAAAACCCACCTGCTCTTTGGGGGCACCTCTCCTCTAACAGCCAAGGTTCAGAGCAGAGCTTGAGAGGTTGGAGGGCATTTCATATCTTTGCCCCCACAGGCATGACAAAACTTTCCCGGTTTTGTCTATTGTCAAGCTCAGCTTAGTTTGCAGTTAGAGGACTTCCAGAAGGATAAATGGATGCTAATGCAGAGGGGTGAGGGGCTAGCTGGGTGTAAGGGTTGTATCCAAGCTTTCTAGCCAGAGCCAAGTAAAACCTCTGGTATCTCCCAGGCTTATGATCATTGGTCCCAGGTTATGTTCCACGCCTGTAGCTAACTTCTGTGCATCCTGTTTTTAACTTGACTGTTTACTTATCACCCACCTAGTTTTTAACCAGAGAAATCCCTACAAAGTAACAGTAGATACATTAGTGGATCTGAACTTAACTCCAGAGACACACTCCTGTTTTGCGGAATATTTGGATCTGTCATGCCATCACAGGAGGCGCTGGGCAGTCGATCCAGGACCACCACAGCCCTGGCTGCATTGCCAGGTGGTGTCCTGCACTGAGCAGCAATGTCCCTGCTCCTCTTCTCCCCACAGTACACCCATGGCAGCCACCCCTTCCCGCAGGCTCAAGGTTTCTCCGTGCACACACACCTCCAGCATTTCACGTAGCTAGAAACCAGTCACCAGTTCGTCATCCTGTCTCCCAGCCTTCCTGCACTCCCTCCCTACTTGGCACAGCAGAAATAAGCCCAGTGGAGAGACACTCTGTAACTAGGCGATTCCCTAGAAGGACCCCATTTTACAAACAAGCACAGGATAGACAGCTTTTTTTGCAGGCTACGCAGTGTGCTGTGGGCTTGAAAGGGATGCCATGGGTTGTTGGAGGGTAATGAAAAGGTGGACACTAAATGTCTGGGCAGATGGATGTGATTCTCCTCTTCCCTGGGGCTTTTGCAAGGCAGTGGGAGAAAGGAGGCTTTTTTCCAGACCAGGATGGCAAGGTGCAAGCTGCTTGCAGGGGTAACCAGAGACCTTCATGCATCTAAGGGACCTTCATTACAACCATTGGGATGTCCCACACCGGTTGAATCATGGTTTTTTTTTAAAAAAAAAAAAAAACACACCCAAAAATCCCTCCTTAAAACCAAAACACCAACAAAAATTAGGGAACAAATTCTGCTACCATCTTGCCCTACCTTTGCAGAGAATTGACTGGTTCTCAAACCAAGGGTGTCTTTTCATGCTGGGCAGCCTCATCCCCACGGTCAGCCATACATGTGCCCGTGTACACACATCCATACCCACAGCAGCACTCAGAGTGGATGCGCAGTGCTATGTACTTCATTGCTGACCTTCAGGTCTTGCCTGAATACAAGTTCGGTGTAAAAGCTCAACTTCTGGAGCCACCACCTGCTTTAAGGACAGTTCATCTTCTATGGCGACTGCAACTGCTCAAGGTGTCACCACCCTGTGCTGCCAACGGGCTCTGGTCAGGCAGTGTAAAAGAAAGGACCAGCCCTGCTGGGAAACTGGAGAAATTTGGCCTTAATGCCTTTCTGCTGAGGAGGATAAATCATGACAAAGAGGATGATGGACATGGTGCCATGTTTGAAAGGAACAGACGGGAAGGTGCCTGGTTGCTGCAGCAACAAGGCCGGGCTTTCGGAAAGATGGGTTTTTCTTTCTCTTTTCACCTGCCAATCTTCCCCCCACGTCAGCGCTCTGCCGCTGCGGGAGACGAGCGCTGACATTTACACTCCCACTAACAAGCTGGTTTGGTGATGGGCAGCTCCGCGGGAGAGCATCTGGTGTCACAGAGCCCGAGCAGAGAGGAGGGGAGGGTCCTTTCAGGCAGTTAGCATAATTTGGGACTTTTTATTATTATGAGCAATATTAGGGCAGGAGCAGACATGGAAACAGCAGGCAAAGCCTTGGTGGAGCATGCAGAGATTCTTACCCTTTATGTGGATCTCGTCCTGCAGCCGACAGGAGAATGAGGTGGGAGCTCCCACCCAGAGAACATCTTTGCATGTTCCGCTGAGAGAGAGAAGGAAACACAAAGAAAAAAGACAGAATGAGCAAAAAGTCAAGCGACACCACAGGAGCGTTTCACTTCTCAGCCTGGCTCATGATAACAGGCTGTGCCATGAGCCGTGCCCCCGCAGCTCGGCGTTCCTCAGTGCCCTGCTGAAGCTGCCTCTGCCTGCCCCCTGGCTCATTGGGAGAAACCTTTCTATGGTGACAGAGGGGAAACTCAACAGTTTTGCCCACCACGGTGCCTCACTACACTTTCTTTCACCTTCTGCATAAGACAGTCTTCAGTTCACCCAGGTTGCCCCAATAATAACAGAAATAGTAGTAATAGCAGTAGTAGTAGTAATAATAATGATGCTACTGCAAAGTAAATGCAAGAAAAATGCAACAGGTCTGAAATTAATCATATGAAATAATAGTGCAGGAAATTGCTTTGGGTCAGCTCCTCTTTCTTAGTGGTCCGTATGCTGCTGGCATCAGGAGGAAAGTGGAAATTGAGAACAAGCAGCCTTTGCTGGCTGCCAGACCACTCTGCCATTGCAGCCAGCTGAGAAGGTGCCCTGTTGGACCACGACCCCCAAACTGAGAGTGGAAATACAAGAATATTGTGGCAAATAAAACTCAAAACTTGTGTATTCCCATGCCCAGCAGAGCCAAGGAAGTTGGGTTTCCAAAGGACCCGTGTCTGCAAGTCGAAAACCCATGTGGAGTCTCTGATGGCTAGTATGGATTATGCCAACACCTTTATTTGAGTGAGAGCATTAATAGGCTTTCTGTTGTCTACAGTGTCATTCTTTTTCACAAAGCTTGGAGGTCCCTGATATCTTGGAGGTCTCCACTCTTCTATTATACCAAGCCGAAAATATGGGCTAAAAATTATCTGTAAGACAAATAGGCTGCTCTACCTGCTTCCCTGTGCCCATCCTTCCCTCTGAACACAGAGCATGTGCTAATCAGCCACTTTCCATTAAAGAAACAGGCTAAAAGCTTGGGATGTCACAGAGGGCAGCCAGCCTCTACTATCTTTGTCCCTCCCTGAAGCTTGTGCAGCTCCTTCAGACTGAATTTGAAGAGGCAAAGTACCTGATGTGTGGCAACCCAGTTTTCACAGAATAATTGCTCCTCTTTTGTAAATCTTCACTAAAAAACTCCCTACATTTTTCGGCTGGTGCTTAAAAGCATACCCAGTAATCTGCAGAGAAGAGATGACTGAACAAAGGTACTGTCAAGTCTGGGGGAAAAGTATGCACAAAGGCAGGTTATAAAAGACCAGCTAAATAATCCTTCAAATACGGAAACTGCAGAAATTAAGAGGATATTTGCAGAAATCTCTCATCACAGCGAGCAGGCAGGGAGCATCGGCAAGATGACAAACTGACCAGCGTGTGAAGGTTATACAAGGGAGAAACCAACCCTGTCCATCGGCAGCGACTGTCACTCGACAGCGGCGAATCTCTTGACAGTGATGTCAATCAGCGAAGCATGGAAAATGGGGTCACTTGCGGAGTTTTTTCCAGTGACCGAAACTCTGCAGGGGTTACCCCTAACCAAACCTCAGCATCTTTCAGCAGAGGACTCAGGATGGAAAGTCGCTCCCTGTGGCACTGGAGCCTGCGGCAAGAGCTCCAGCTGGGCAGAAGCTTTGCAGCTCACGTGGGCAGTGGGGTCAGATGAAGGAGCAGGAGAAAAAAATAATTTTTTGATTATTCCTGTCTAGTACCCTCTTTTCTTCCTAGTAAAAAAAAAAAAACGTAAGTTCTCTTCTGTAACAGGAAGAGTTTTCTAATTTTGAAAATTGAAATGATTTCACGCTTTGTGGGTTAACTTTTTTGCCATCAAACCCTAATATTGCAAAAGACAGAATCCTTTTGCAAAACATACTTGCCTGAAAGACAGTGCTGCTGCCAGGCAGACTGCTCTTGATTCAAAACCCTCCATGCTCACGCTGGTGTTTGGTTTTGGACCCTTTTGACATCACACCAATATAGTTTTTTGCTTCCTAAATCCTTGCCCTTCCCGAAAAGTGTGGGTTGCTTACTGTAAAACCTGCCAAGCAAAGCAAGTGAATCAACTGCCCTACCAGGGCAAGGAACAAGCTGTGCCACCCGCTGGTCCACGTGTCCATGGAGTAACAGGGAACACCAAGAACCATGCAGAGGCTTCATTCCCAACTGCAGACACTTCTGTAGGCACAAATATTATTCTTTAACTGTGTGGCTGCACCTCAAGTGATCCATATGCAATTTTCCTCTCATGTCTATGGAGCAGGGCTGTCAGTGCTGGTCAGACCCTGGTTGCTCCAACAGACTTGCACTGACCTGTTGAGGTTGCCCTGGGGAATCTGTACCAGCAAATAGGTATGGAGTCGATACTGCAGAGCAGTGACAAGCACGGAGCAGAGGACCTCTGTCTGATTGCACTAAAGAGAAAGGGTGTCCTAGAAACAGGAGCCTGGTACACACAGCTCAGCCAAACTTTTGGGTCCTGCTGCTGCCCAGATTATCCCAACACGCCAGCTCCACCTGGTCAGCATGGAGAAAGGTTTTTGAGAGCCGCGCCGAGTGCCATCAGGGTTACCTGTGGGGACTCAGTTTCCCTAGCAGTGATACGAGGCTTTCTGAGACTCACCTCTTCCCCAGAGAGCCGTGGCGATTCATTAGGCAATTGTAAAATCAGAATGTAGCTGCTGACTGAGAGTTGCGGTCCATTAATAGCCCTATTTATTGCCAACCAAATAATTAGCTTAGACATGCATCAACGGGTCTTGATTGCATATGAAATAACTGCCTTATTACACAGAAATCAAATGAGTTCCTGAGGACAGCTCAGGTGTCACCTCAATGTCAGTATTAAAGAGGAAAAGAAAAAAAAAAACAAACCCAGCCATTTCGATGTGTTGCTCAGCAACAGAATTTGTGGGGGAAACAATCTAGGAACGAAGGAATGAGCATTTCCAAGAGAACGGGTTATTTCAGGCGAGATATCAGCGACAAGCAAATGTCACAGATGCGGATTTTTTCCCTCCTTTAATCAATAATTTAAACTAGACATTTTGGGTAAAATAAGCATTTAAGTTAGCTGATTGAAAAGCAGAGAACCCAAACCTTTACAAAGAGTCACATTGCTGAAGAAATGTTTCTTTGTTTGTGTGAGGGAAACATTAGATTTACTAGACACCAAATTAAAAATTGAAAATGCTTTTAGAAATGTCACCTGTTCATGTAAAGAGGGAGATGATGTAACATGCCAACGTTGCTATATTGTGCAGCATCCCTCCTGGAGCAATCTCATATTAATTTTGTTGTTCTCCTTCCCACATGCCCTCCCCTCCCTCCCTTCTCCTTTCTCTTCTAGGACAAGACGAGCGCGCTGAGTCTCAGCAATGTGGCAGGGGTTTTCTATATCCTCATCGGTGGGCTCGGACTAGCCATGCTGGTTGCCTTAATCGAGTTTTGTTACAAGTCCAGAAGTGAATCAAAGCGGATGAAGGTGGCAACCCATTCCCTGGCCTTTCACACCTTCTCTCTGATCCTACCCTGGCTCCAAAGCTGCCTTCAGAGATGGATGCGGGATGGATGCAGCCCAGACCATGGGTGGAAAGCCAAGACATAGGGATAATGAAGTGACCGTGTCGCTTGACTTGCTAGAAAGGAATAGGAGTGTCAGATGAAGTTAAAAGACGGTCAAGTGGGCCGTAGCGGGGAGCTGATGCAAGATCAGACATGTGGCGCAATGCTAGTTCAAAATCCAGATATGGAGCAAAATCCTAGCACAAATGGTGACAGGAACACATTGCCATTCCTTAAAACTGTGTGTGCAGCATGGATGGAGTGTGCTGGGGTTGGTGTGATACAGCCATTACTGCAATAAAAACAAAAATCACCAAACCCAAGTAGTTAACAGCAAGATAAAACTTGGATAGTGTGGTAGTGAATCAGATCCTGTTGTTCCCTTTGCTGGCACCCTGCTGGCATCATTTGCAGGATGGCAACAGTGATACATGCTCAGGGCGTTGTTGCCCTGGAACAGATTATGTGGGTCTCCAAATTCAGAATTATGGGTCGTCTTAGAGAGAAATTGGCCTCTACTGTCTCCTATAATGGTTTTTTTTTCTCCATCCTGTCATGGTCTTGCAGAAGCATACTTCCCATGGCCCAGGAGATTTTTTTTCAGCCCTAAATTCTGGTGTGCCTAAACTTCAGAGTGTCATGTCAAGAGTGGATTAGATTTGAGAGCCCCGGGGATACACATTTAATGCAGCATTTGTGGAACATTGCATCTTGACTCAGATGACTAACAGAGGCGATCCCTTGTATAGGTACCATTGTGTACAGGGGTGCAGAGGGATCTGTGCTGTAAGAGTAACACATCTTCCTCATCTTGACCGCTCCCATGAGCGTGGAAGTTGATAAGACTATATGAAGTATGCAGCGAGTTCCATAAAATTTAGAGAGATTTTTCACTTCCCTGAGCGCTGAAACTTACCCAGAATGAAAAGGAAAATAAGCAACTGTTTCTTTGATTTTTATGTCACCATTTCACAACACGCTTAATGTTTTGTCAGCAATAACAACGTTCCTAATTCACTGAAAATGTGCAATAGCTCTTTTCCCACTGAGGTTCAGAAAATTCTACAGGCAATGAGAGGTACATTGAGCACGGGGGTGAGATAATGTGAGCAATTAATATCCCTGAATATAGAAAATTAAATTATAATTGCTGTCTACACTGTAAAGCTAGGTATGTCACAGATACCCTGTGAAAGGGTGGCAGAATGCAGTAGCTCTGTAGTTTTAGTCTTAAGGAGGTTCTGCCCTGATATCGATTTCCCTGTGTTGATAGAAATGACCCGCTAATTCTCATCAGTGTTAGCTTGCAGTGCTCTTGCCATGTTAAAACCAACCACTATGGTAAGGAATGGTTGCTCGCAATGTTAACATGTTCTAAGCTGGTCCCTTTGGCTGGCTGCCACCATCAGTGGCCACCCCACAAAGCCATTCAGTGGAGCCAAGTTCAGATCCCCTCTAAACCCAACCTCTGCTCAGCAAGAGACCCCCTGGGTGAGCCACAGGTCCCACTCGCACAGGAGGCTGCTCCATGCCTGGCAAGGCACCAAGTTGTGTTTCTGAATAGCTGCTCCAGATTTATCTGTTCTAGATAATTCTTCAACTGGATATCCCAGTCCAGAAAGGATGATGGTGCCCTTAGAGACAGCTTAAATGCAAAGAAACCAAATTGACTTCATCTTTTAGTTTAATTGTTCTAAACAGGTGGTTTCCTTAGGTCTCTGAAAACAAACATTTTAGACAGTATCTGGAACAGGAAGATGAGATTTGGGCTCCTGAATTAGGTTTGCATTTCCTGGTTACCTCAGTCATCTCTGTAGACAAAAACATAGGCACATGCTCAAATTCTCACATGAGGAAAGTTAAACATATGCTTGCAGTGAGTCAGAGTCCACCACACATAACAGTGCTGGCGTAGTAATAGCATATCTATGGGGGAAGTGTGTATAATACCTCTGCTCAGATCCAGGATGACTGTTCTTATGTTGTAGATTTTGAATAGTTTTTGCATATGGCATGTATGCTTTATACCCCAAAATACTGCTGAAACATTTAATTTTGAATGTGGAAGAGGTGCGAATTAACAGAGCAGATGCAGTAGGGACATGTAGAAAGTGAGAGTCTGAATGGAGACAAGGAGGGAGAGAACAGTGACAGAAAGACAACACTGGTTTATATTGTAATTTCTCCAACATTGCTAAGGACAGGGGGAGACGCCCCCCGTCCTTCCTAAAAGGGTTTTTGTTTAATCCCACAGCAATCAATCAATGAAGCCATACGGACATCAACCCTTCCCAGGCCGGCTGCAGCAGGAGGCAGTGGAGAAAACGGACGTGTGGTCAGCCACGATTTCCCCAAATCCATGCAGACGATCCCGTGCATGAGCCACAGCACCGGCATGTCCCTGGGAGCTACGGGATTATAATTGGCCTTTTGACCCATTGCCTGGGTGAGAGCAGGGGCAGCCCAACTCCACCCCCTCCAGAGCCAAAAACAAACCCAACACCAATAAGACAAACGATGATGACAGAAGGGACAATTGGATGGATCTTCTTAAGGAAATCAAATCTATTTCCCTTTTTATTTGCAAACAGATCCACCGGCAGGAGAACAGGAACAGGTCTGTACTGCAATAAGGAGAGCGTAATGGGATTTAACAGACTCGTGAACCGTCCCTGATCAAAGAACCACTGGAACACTAATGAGGACTATGCCATTTTGTTTTAACTTGGTTGTTAATAAGTCTTAGTGTGTGCAATATATATATTTTTTCTTACTAATTCCTGTGGTGTCAGGGTAACATCAGCCCTTTCCCCCTTCCCTGCTCAGTCCTTCAATCTGGTTTAGTTTGGGATGCAAACCATAATGTCTGAGCTACTAACAGCAAAAAAAAGAAAATCCAATAAATGGCAAATTGAACTCCCTGCAGGGCGTCAGCATTGACCCCTTTTGTCCATCGTGATACTGCCTTCTGTTGTTCTGTTGTGAACTCGGGCTGTGGAGTTATTGCAACGAGGCAGACAGAGCTGCGAATGGCTCTCCCTGCAACAGGAAGGACTTCATGCAGGAAAGAACCTGAACAAAAAACACAAGGATGTTTTACAGGGGCAAAGTCATGAGTGAGTCTGGAAACTCCAGGTAACCTGAGGACAAAGTGATAATTTTTCCAGAGATGATGAGTGGCGGTTCAAGAGAAGAATCATGTGCCTGGAGTAGAGAGCGTCATGCGTGGCATACTAGAGCAGATGGTTGGTCTAAGATCATGGTTGGCTGCTGTTTGTGGAAGAGAGAAAGTAAATGCCGCATTCCCCTCACATGCAACTCTCCTGCCTAGGTTTTTGGGGGCTAATAAGCAATTGTGAGCCATTTCCTCATTGCTTAGCTTCTGTGTGTGCTCCCTTTTTGGTGGTCACATAAGGGAACCACCCTGAGCTGGGAACAGACCATCTCAAGACATCCAGTTCTAGATGGCTGCCTATTAACCAGAAAAAAACATGCTAGCAGTCATGGGGCTGCAATGGGAATATCCCTGCCTTTTTGCTCTGAAATCTCTTTACGGCCATTTTTCTAATTAAGAGGGACATTTTGTAGGTAGTTGGCCAGAACGGCTTCCTGGAAGGAACTGCTGAAGCAAACCAAGGAGGATACCCTACAAGAGCTTCACTCAAGCGTCTTGACATTCAACGGCATCAAGACTAGTCAAACAGCCTCCTCGCCAAGTTGTGGCCTGCCTGGGTACAAAGCCGAAAGTAGCAGATTACCACACGTATCCTTAGGGAGGGGGAAGCATCCACAAGCCAGGAGAGCAGGTTGCTGTTCCCAAAGTCAGTACTGCAGAAACCCGCACTGCCAGTCACGCAGCTGAGAGTCCAACCACAGGCATAGAGATCAAAGGGGCAAGGATGGTTTTCCAGAACCGCACAAAAGGTTCGTTCTGTGAATCACTGGCATGGACAGAAAAACGCTTCCCACCCTGGTGGGCCTGAGGCACATTCCCATAAGTGAAGGATTCCCAGGGGAACATCTGGAGAGAGAGGAGATCTGTGGGGCAGGGACCACAGTGGACCCACTCAGCCTTGTCCCATCTCACAGATTTATCCCTGATGGCAAATAAAGTTCAAAGCTTCTCACAGGACCCAGCAAATATCTGTCCAGGGACTGAGCTGCTATCAGAACATTCAGAGCTGCTTTTTCTCTTTTTTTTCTTTTTTTTTCTTGTTTTTCTTTTTTTTTTTCTGCAACGTAGCAAGAGAGGAGCAGGAAAAGAAGAGAGGCAGATGAAGAGAAGGTGATGCAGGCCAATGACTGGCACAGATCTATGAAGAGGACCTGTCTATGCAGCTGTCAATAAGTACAGCTGGAAGCTGCCGGAATACCAGTTCCCATTAGTGTACGAATGTGCAGAGCAATACATTTACCACCTTTAACACCAGCCTGGTCTGAAGTATCTGTTCTGTTCACCTACTTGTCATGCAACCCTTTGGAGACAAATCAGAGTCAAGGTCCTAAGCTCAGGCATAGCATGCCTTGCGCCAATGTTTTCTTCTCTCCAACACTGGAAACCCTTTTGATCTTCATCTGTCATCACCGAACATGAACTCTGTTATCAGCCACTCCAAACACCTCTTCAGGTCGCTTTCTGTTGGTTATCAGTATCTTTAATCTGCTTTTCATTTCTTAATTTTAACTTCAGTTCTGTGTAAGTGCTAGCACAGTGGAAGCATCCCACAAGCTAAGCCTGTTTCCATGCCCAGCGCCATCGGATGCATCTCCTGACCCAGCTCATGCCACATCCCAGACCTTGCCACAGCACTGCACCTTCAGGCGCTGCGGTGGGAGCAGGCTGGAAGACCCATGAGCACCCTGTCCTCCTCCAAAGACAGGACCCCATGGCAACAGGTCACAGGGAGCCCAACCAGGCAGTTAGACAGTCTTGTGAGAAGCAACGCATCTGAGCTAGGACTGGCCGCCTGTGACGTGAAGATGTGAGATGCAGTTTTCAAAGGCTTTTGATCAGTGGAGGGGTTATAAAAAAAAAAAGATAAGGACAAAAGCGTGGAAAATGTTAACTTGTAATATGTATTTTTACTACACTTTTCTTAAAAATAGAGTAATGGTAAAACTCTTGAAGACATTGACATTTTTTCTCAACAGGAATCCATATTTAACAGTTTGGCTTTCATTAAATTTTGCTCTTTGGTACCTGGATCTTTTATTTAACAGCTATATTTGTTTTAACTCTCTTTTGTTTTTTCTTTCTTTTTTTTTTTTTTAATTTGGCAGTACTGCAAAGAATTTTGCTTTATCAAATGCAACAGTGTTTTCCTTTTCATATTCTCTTTTTTTCAAGCAACATTTTTATTGGTAATTATTATTTACACAAAAATGAAACTATCAGCTGGAATTTTAGCACCAAGGATCCATGATCCATTTTTCATGCCTGTCCATGCCGTTTTGTGCCAGTGCTGGATGTGTGGAAATGAAAATGATGTTACCCCTCAGGCAATATTACCCAACCTGAATCAAACGAGATTTCCTTGATTATTGCTGTGTCTGACTTGTGAACAGCAGCCAAATAAACTGCTTCAGGTTGAAATTGGGAATCTATCTAATATTTACCCAAGAGTCAGGAAACTAAGCATTCATTGGGTTCAAAGCTAATGATTTGCTTTCTTTGGAGTTTTGTGGGGTTATTTTTCTGAGGAGGGCTATTAGGGGATTTTAGTTTGTTTTTACAGAGAGAAGACATGGTCAGCTCAGAGATAATTCAGAACCAGCACTGGTCCAAAAATCCCCCCAGGATCAGCTTTCCTAGAAGCTCCTGTGATATTTCAGAGGCTTGGACATTTAAGATGTTTCTTACTCAGTTCTCACACAATTAACCTGCTAAATTCCTCATCCAAAAGTCTGCTGAAGGGGGGGAGAGAGTAGGATTTAAAGGGCCTTGGACATCTACACAGATGCTGACAGCTGCTGAGGTTAACTATAATCATCAATGTCATCCTCTTGTGCTTGGTGTCACAGATCTGAAAGGACTTCCCTTCCCTGTATTGTCATTCCCCTTTATCATCTGAGGATGCTGAGGCATAAAAGTACCCTGGACCAGGCGTCCCAGCTCACTCTACAGGGCCATGGTTATAGGTTCAAGGTCTCCAGCATTCACAAGGGTTTGGGGTTTTTTACCTGTTGGTAAGTTTTAAGGATAGAGTCAGCAAGAGGCAGAATTAATATGTTCTGAGGGGGACTGTGAACCCTCGGGCTTCAAAGCACAAGAGACTCCCAATCAATGGGGGCTGATGGAGAGGTTTCCCATGGGCAAGCTATGCTGGATCAGCCCATTTTGGTCTTCCAGAATTGCTTAGTATTGTACTGTTGGCTTGGATCCTGTCTCAAAATGCTACTCTTGCTCGGTGGTTCACTCTTGCTTCCCAGTGAGGTTTCAACAATGCACAAGAAATGTTCCTTTATATCTCAGCAGAAACAAAAATACCCTCCTAGTGGTAAAAGTAAATATTCCTTGTAAGAAAGTCTCCAGGAAGAATCCAAAACCATCTTCGGCAGTTGTTGAAGCAAAAAACGACCGAACCTTGAAGTCCAGCAGGTGAGGAATAGATGGAACACCCAGTCCATCCTTTTGCTATAGGGTGATAAGCCTGACATCAGGACACAAAGCTGGGATGCTCCAAAAAGATTTGGCTGGACTTGTTTGTCCATGTACCTACCTGCCATCAAATGCAATGAGAACTTACTGATCTAAGCTCAGTCAAGGGATGGGGCAGGGGTGCATCAACATTTGCTATAACCCCATGGGTACCACTAACCTGTTCAGCTCCAGTAGCTCAGCCACATATCTCCATCAAAAGTTTTGGGAAACATGGGGAAGTTCTCAGTGTGAACACAGGCTCCCACTCAGTTTTCAATGACACAGTCAGTGACCCAAGTCTCACACATCACTCTGAGTCACCAGAACATTTTTGTGCACATTTCTAACTGACATACTGGTCCAACATGGAGGCACATGTCAGAGCTTACATGACCCATTACAGTGGTGTGTGGTACCCTTAGGACACTTCTGGTACTCTTCACTGCCATGGCAAGAGAAATAAGAGCACAAATTGAGGCTTAGCTAGTGGCGGTTGCTCTGTAGCACCACCTTGGATAACAGAAGAGATGGGTTCAGGCCCTTCCCACTAGCAAAGGTACCAGATTAACTCCAAACACTTTTCAGAGACCCGTGTGGCCTGTTCTGTAATGGCTTTTGGAGCTGCTGACCTCCCTTAAACACAGATTCCTGAGTTGCCTTTGTGTTACCTATGGGCACAAATCAATTTGTCAGCCACCAGTGCTGGTTTTGTGTCTTGGCAGCCCACCATTGGCTGAAGCCCACATGCTTGCATCTCTGTGCCCAGTTAATTAATAAAATAACAGAAATACAGGGGTGTCACTGCACACACAGCTGCTCATCACCCTGCGGGGGGGCAGGGTTTCTGGGGCAAAAGCCACACGCAAACCCCAGCTCAAAAGATGCCAGACAGTGTCAGACAAAACGCTTGGGCTCCATGTTGCTCCAGTTTCATTATGAAGACGACACCCCTCCCAGATTCTTTCTTACACAGAACTGCTCTGTTCTTTTCCAGGCACTTGGTCCTGATGATTTGAGTGTATAAGAGGGATGAACTCACTGTGCAAGGGCCTAGAAAAGGTTCTCCTAGGCATGGAGGGGTAGCTTGAGACTGATCTCTCCATCAAAATCCTGACCATTCCCACTGTGGGATTCTCCACCCAGTCTTGACCTGCAGCATCACCTCCCATTTCCCTTCTGTCCATCCCCATTTCTCCCTCATCGGTACATCAGTTCTACCCTCAGCACCACAAGCTACTCCTCTCCAGGACCTGGAACAGGCTCTGGGTATGGACCTGGTGGCTAGCTTATTGCAGGTATAGTCTATATCACTAGATAGCTTTAGAAAGCAAACGAACTCACCTTCCTTCGGGATGTGAATCCTGCTCCACACCGGGCAGAAGTGATTCCATAACCCACCACACTGTATTCAGACAGCAAGGACCCTTTCTGCAAATGGGGTGTCACATGGAGCCATGATCTTGCAAAGTGCTAAGTTACCTGGTTGTTCCCAGAACACTTAGACTAATCTCCCTTGTGCTGGTGCATACTTATCCCAAGGAGGCATCACTGTCTGGCTGCCAGGAGGTACACCTGGCTTGGGGATGGAGAGATGCAGGGTGAGGGCATCATCTGCACCAAGCTGGCACCCGAATGAACTCACCTGCCAAATGTGTGCAAGGGAAGAGCTGTCTCTAGAGCCATGAAACAGTAATCCTCACCCCCAGGAGGGATATTGAGAAGTGCAATTAGCCGATGTTTCCACATCCCTTTCTCACGCACTAATCATATAGTACACACACACACACACACACACAGATATTAAGAGATGCCTTTGACGGCCCAAATTAGCTGTAAAGGTTCCTTTTCACTCCTAAGGATCAATATGGTATAATGTAACAGCCACAAAGAATGTTCATTACTCTGCAGGGCTGGTTTAACATGCTCTCTGGATCCCTTTGGCAGTAATTCCTCCTCTGTTTGAGCTGGCATCAGAATTAATGGCATGTCGTGTTCTATAAGTCCTGACTTCTTAGATGAAAGGTACGTGGTGTTGTTCGCATCAGTATCACAGTGTAATAAATCAATGCTTTCCCATTGGAAGGATATCAGACAATTTCACAACTTGCTCTCAAGAACTCAAAAAGAGAACCTGTCTGCCAGGCCACAGGCAGGTAAAAAAAATAATTCCGTAAAAACAGAAAAAGGAGGGGAAAACACGCATTTCACTGCAGTATTGTTACCTGCTTCATGTAGGATGCTGGAGCTGGGGCAGCAGTGCCAAAGTTTCATCAGGCCCCATTGCAGAAGGTGCTGCACAGCTTAAGGAGCACGTTCCCTGCACCGGGGAGGGTACGGACACAGCTGAGAGGCTGGGGGGGGGAACACAGCCTGAGCTCACTCGGCCAAATAGGAGCAGAGACAGAAGCAGAGTTTCCCTTCCGATTGCCAGACCCTAGAACAAACTGGTTCCGATTTTCAGAAAAGCAGCAGGCAAGAGGAAGAGGAGCAAAGACTGAGCATGCCAGGACAGAGCACCCAGCAGCTCCCCGAAAGGTGCCCACACAGTTACTGCCCCAGCTTCTTTGCGGGCTGCTGCCCAGAGTGCAGTTCACTTACTAATAACATCTTTACCAAGTAAAACTTCAACTCCCCTGCTCCCAGGAGCCCCTGTGCGAGACGGGAAGAGGCTGAGCTTGAAAGGGGAGCCGTTTTGTTGCCTCAGATTAGCTCAAACTGTGTGACAAGCTTTCCCCCACTTCAAAACCAATGTTGTTAACCTTGAAACCTGCATTATTAATATTTCAACATGAGTCCCATCAGGAGCTGCCGAAAGAGCTCTCCTGGACTCATGACAGCTCATCCTGTTTGATTCTAATCATATATGAATGCATGAGTTAAGAAGACATCATTAAAAGTACATTAAGTTTAATTATGCTAGCAGCCACCGACAGTGGGAGCATCAGCTCAATGCAGAATGCGTAATTAGATCAGGCCTAATCCATTAGATTCATATTTGTTTAAGAAAATGCTCCTTGTCTATAAGTGCCACTACAAAGTGATCCATACAGTTTGGAGGAATGGTGCTGGTTTTTGGGAGCTACTGCCCTCCTGCCCCCTCTTCCCTCTCCCCTGCCCATCAGCTCTGTGCACGCTGCTGAGCCCTGGCTCAGCTCATTGCACGTAGCGTTTAACAAAAGCACACACACAAAAAAAAAAAAAGAGCAAGAAGATCCTCTGCTCTGGCAGCCAAGCCCTGGGGACGTGCTGTGGTGGTTTAAGCTATTATGGGCCCAGATTTACTTTGCAAGGAGCGGTCTGTAGATGCAGGAGTGCACCCAGTCCCGCCTCACAACCCAGTTAGACCAGCGCAGCTGTGCTCAGATGGAAACTGGTGGATCCAGCGCGGCTGATGCCCCTTCACAGACTCCAGCCACTGTTGGCTGCAGAGTGGGTTGGGACAACTTTCCAAACAAAACAAAAAAAGGCAAAAATAAACCAAAATAATAGAAGCAAAAGTGTTTCAGCTCCTTCCAGGGCCGGTCCAGCTCTCTCCACTAACACCACGGCACCAGGAGGGCAGTGACAGGGGCCCGTAGGTGCGGCAGCAAGGAAGGTGGCATGTCCCTTTTCCCAGCAGCACGGCACTACAGACCACCCACTGCATTGCTCTGCAAAGCCACTGCATTCGAGGGAAACCACCGTTGCTCGGAGGCTTGAGCTAAGCCCTGAGACAAGCAGCCGTGGATTGCCACCCCCATCTTCACCCGACAGCAGGGTCACAGGGATAACTGGTACCAGCAACTCTCACACCCCCAAGCAGCGTCACCACCATAGAGCCAAATCTGCCAACATCTGAGCACCTCAGGTCATTGGGCTGCTGTGACTTAGTGCTTCTCATCTGGGATACAGGGCATCCCGTAGCCATGTGCTGGTTCCATGGAGCGATTTCAGCAGCATCTCCCAGCCCAGACCCCGTGGCAGGGGCCACTGCCTTGGCAGGGCATTTCCCAGCTGCTGGGGGCAGTCCCAGAGGTGATGCACCTCACCGGCATGTTGCTAATCCACAGTGCCCATGGGTCCAAGTGCTCACTGCCATGGAATCATAGAATGGTTTGGGTTGGAAAAGACCTTAAAAGATCATCTGGTTCCATCCCCCTGCCATAAGCAGGGATGCCACCCACTAGATCAGGTTGGCCAGGGTCCCATCCAACCTGGCCTTGAACAATGCCAGGGATGGGGCCTCCACAACTTCTCTGGCCATCCTTCTTGCTACGGAGAGGGGTGAATTTACTATGAACTTTTACCTCTCACAGGTTATTCACACCGATTACCCTGCAGATTAGCTCAGCTCAGCACTGGGCATGGAGGGGTCCTGCACAGAGCTGAGGTCCCAGTTCTGCTCGAGGGTGATTTCAGCTGGTGTCCCCTCCAGCTTGGAGACAGAGTGAGCTGGTAAGGGGGAGAGGCCAAGGCACCCAGGCAACACATGCCTGGCAGCTGGGAGCAAGCGCAGGAGCAGTTGCTGTTCAGGAGGGAATGTGAGAGCCCCGCACTCGCTGGCATTCATCATGGGCAGGAGATGCTTACACATAACAGCTCAGCTGAGCCCTCTAACACCTGCCGAAGTGCTGAATATTATTGCTATTAAAACAGAATGGCCTCTTGCTGCCTCTCCTCTGTGGAGCTGGGTAAGGGCTATGACTGGGAAGCCACAGCATGAAGGCACAACCCCGCAGGCAGGGCAGGTGGGCAGGAATAGAACCTTTCTGAAGGTACCTTTCACAGCCACCAGCCAACTCCAAATGGAATACAATTACTGGTTAGACAGTAACTGAGATTTTCCAGGAAATTCTGAATAAAGTGTCTGCTAACTTAGGTTTGGGGAGGCCTTTTTGGTTGGGGTTTTCTGGTTGTTATTGGTTTTTTTTGGTTTTTTTTGGAATTGCGTGGGTTTTTTTGTTTGTTTGTTTAGAGAGTGAAAATCCATACCAGTCAGCCCATATTTCATTTTCATCCTTTCCACCTCCATCCCATCTCCTCCCTGCTCATGCAGGCACAGGTGACACAGGCAGGTTAGGTGTGCCATGGGGCCCAGAAGGGAATGGGATGGGGGTCAGCAGCCCGGGGGGGCCCTTCTGCCCCCCATTTTGCAATGCTGTGGGACATCAGCACCATCCTGCCCACAGGGTCGGGGCTTGGAGGACCCCATGGCTGTCTACTTCTCACAGAGGTATTTTCCATGTTCTCTGATTTTCTGGGGTTTTAATTGACAATGGTCATCAGCATTTCTAATTTCAACCTAATAAATGTGGGGAAAGTCCAGCTAAAGGCTGTTGTCATTTTCTTTCCCATTTGTGTGCTGAAGTGTGTCTGTTTGCCAACAGCCATAACCTGGAGTCCTGGGTCAGTTGAGAAGTAGGAAGAGACAGCAAAAACTTCGGAAAACTTTCTTCCTCTAAGGAAGCAGTTGATTTATAGTGAATTGTATGTACTTGTAGCTGCTGATGTACTTTCTGGCTGGAGGGTATTTGGGGAGATATTTGGAAACAATCTCACCTGGTAAGGCCTTTTAGAGGAAGCATTGATCTTTCTAAATGGGCAGCAATTGATATGTTCAAAGCGAGCCTTGTGTGCACGAGTGTTTGCACACGTGTGCATCTGTGTGTCATGTAAAAATAAAGCATCATCTCCCCAAAAAAATCAAAGATGAGCACAAAGAGCAGTTCTTTGGAGAAAGAAATGTCAGGACCTTTATATCCTCACTATCAATTCCCTTTAGTGTGGTAATCCATACCGGAAAGATGAAAGGGCAAGCTCTGGCGCTGTTAATTGTTCTTTCCAAAGGAAATCAGCTAAACTATCAGGACTGCACTCACTGAGGGCTCAAAGGGAAATCTAAGTTAACCCTTCTGTGGCCGGTTTGTCCCAGGCCAACCACTGGCATCCCTGATGGGAGATGGGTTATAGCTGTAACCCTGGCAGCCACAAGCCAGATATTCCCAGGGACTCATAAGCAATTTCTAGACTCTAACAACCCTCTCTGAGACCCCACCAGACATCTGGCAGAATTCAGCAAGACGTCAAATAGCTCTATCTGCGCTGCAATGTATTTTGACAGGATCCTGACACAGCGACATGACTGCAGTGTGATCAGCTCTTAGGTTTCATTTGAAGAAGTGTTTTCTCTCTGGTGTAAGAGAAATCTACCCACCCCTCGCAGACCATATGCCATCCTTTCAGTACACATGCTGATTGTCCAAAAAGTACTAAGAGAGCCTGAACACTGCTTCAGTGACTCCTGGATCCTCTTTTACAGTAATCGGTACAAAAAGGGCTGCAAAGTCCCTTTCTGGGGAAAAAAAAAAACAAACAGATTCCCAAGATTCCAATGGGATCTGTGCTACACAAGAAGCCCAGGCAGAGGGACAGGTCACTGCTTGGTCTCCTGGCTCCCAGAGAGCTCCCCGCTTCTGCAGTCAGCAGGTCACCCCATCCAGACCATCCTGACCTTTCCAGGGAGCCCAGAGCTCAGTATTTCCAGAAAAACAGGGGCATGCCCACGCTGCCAACTCTCATCCTTTTCAAAAGGATTTTGTGATGCCATGAGTTTGTGCCAGATGAGAGAGGAAGGGAATAGCCTGTGGTTTGATGCAAGAGGAACTCCACTTCAAGCTCCCTCTCTTTCTGTTGTGTTTCTTGAAGAGACCAACACGTTAATTCAGAAAGAGATTTTCAGGCTTAAGAGAAGCAAAGCCCAGATGTGTAGCTTTGCAGTAAACGCTCCGAGTCCAGCCTGTTAGGCCCTATAGTTAGCTAGGACTTCACAGCAGTGGCACTAGCTTCCTCCATGGGGCACAGAGATGGCTTTCCAGGGCAGGGTTTTCATCCCTGTGTTCCCAGTGTCGCCTGATGCCGCACAGATGACCACATGTGTGCGACATGGTGAGGTGTAAGGGTCTGTGTTTGGACGTTGGTGGAGAAAGGGTTAGCCACACCCCCAGCTATTAGCTGCAAAGCTGGGCCAGACTGGGAGGAACTGGGAGATTACCAAACGCCATAAAGGTGTGCTGGAAGGGAGGAGGGGGTTTGCTGGGAGAGCTGGACTGGGGCAGGAGGCATGGTTGGGATTTAGGAAGGGATGAGGCAGGTGGTTTGCTGCCCTGTTGCAGGGAGGTTCCTGCAATCAATCACTGCCTGCATCCTCTCTTGGACCTACGGAGGAGAAGGGAGAAAAGGCGCGTGCTTGCTTTTAAAACCACAGGTAGGAGGGGAAACTTTGTTGATGCCTTCCTTCTTCTGGGGTCTGAGCTGGTCTCCAAGCAGGCATGTAGGAAAGAAAGCTTCCTTATCCTGGGCTGTAAGACTAGTGGTTAATCCCTTCAATAGCAAGAAGTTCTTCAGCTGCTGACAGAGACAGGAGGCTGCTATGTGGGAATAATGGGAAGGAGATTAAAACGGGTCAAAAGAGCCTGAAAACTGCTGAATAATGTGCCTGGGGCTTCGTAGGAGACTGATGCAAAGCAGGGAGAATGACATCAAGGTTAAAGGGAATCAGGGCACACAAAGGGAGGTTTTCTGTACACTGAGCAGAAGCAAAACTCAGAAACGCATGCCTTCAAGTGAGCAAAAT
This sequence comes from Psophia crepitans, assembly GCA_013399095.1. Lineage (NCBI taxonomy): Eukaryota > Metazoa > Chordata > Aves > Gruiformes > Psophiidae > Psophia > Psophia crepitans. Next base: position 2,136,192 of record VWZZ01001264.1, on the reverse strand, counting down.
CAACTACTTTGCAGGTGAGAAATTACTTTTTGGTAACTATAGTCCATCAGGTAGTGCTACGTGCTAGGAAGAGCAAATATAGCTTATCTCCAGGCCGGGGAGGAATAACCAAACTCACGCAAGCAGTCTGCAAACAAGAGGAAAAAGCCCCATGTGTTTCCCCAAAGATAGATCATGACAGACTGTGATTTGTTTTGTTTGTCTGTTTTTCTCCTGAAGATGCTTGTGTTTCTAAGGGAGGGAGGTGTGGTACATTTCATGTAAATGAGCTTCACAAAAAACATTTGATTTTGTGGAGGAGTTCATTAGCTAAAATGAAGACTATAAAAGAAGAGTTGTCAAAGTGAGACATCTGAAGGGAAGATAATGAGTTGTACTGCAAAGCATAACTGGGTGGAAGGAGAGGTACATACCCTTCTCTGAAGGATTTATCTTGCAACTACTGTTAATGCACGTGAAGAACTGAAAGACTTCAAATTTAGGGGATAGAAATACAGGATAAAAGGCAGTGGTTCAACATAATGATTGAGGGGCTGATTGCAAGACTACCTAGTGCTGGAATAGCGCAGATGAAGATCTGGGTACGCTTGCTGATTGCCATACGGATGTACCAGCAATGGGACCAACATGCTACAGTCGTTAAAAAAAGGGAAGGGGGCGAAAAAAGAGCAGACACATTCAAGGGTCACAGCAAGAGAGTTCCAGCTGGGAGAAACCTTTGGTGATACTAAAAATGATATGCACAATCCTGGCCAGCCACCATCGAGAAAACTGACCTGAAACTGGAGTAACTGGCAATTCAGTGGTGCAGAAAATGCTTTCCGGACTCATTTATGTTCTTGCCTACCAGCAGTGTCGTGGTCACTGTCACCTAAACAGCCTCTACTTATGAAATGCCTTCTCTGCGATGTTCTAAGGGTTTGCAGTCGATTCCCTGAGGTTACTGCACCAGGGACTTGCCAAGGGCAAGAGGGATCTCCTCTCCCCAGGCTAGCTAGCCCTAAATTGTCTTTCCAAAAAGTTTTTCATCCTACCTGGGAAATCTGTCCTGAAATTTAAGCAGGCAGGAAAGTAAGATGGAGAAGGGGCCAAGGATACAGTGAGCTGGTAGACAGGAGGAAATGAGAGGGAAGGATGATAAAACAGATGCTGATGCATAACGAGTACCTTGTAACGAGCTGTGATGGAGCTCATCCTCAACCAGCCAGTTACAAGGCGCAGCAAGGCTGCAAGCAGAGCGCGGCGCTGAGTGAGCTGGGAGGGAGCAGAAAGCACCAGGGCGCTCTGTAGGTGTTACTTTTCTGATTTAATAAGCTTCGGCTGCTCCCTGCGAACGTGCCGTCTCCCTTCAGCGGTGCCAGCTATGTAACTGGGGCATCGCTCCGGCCCCCGTTGTCAGCATCTCTTGAAGGTGACAGAAAATTTGTACGAGCACCAGGTTTGCTGGCTTTGAGAGGCGCTGGGCTGAGAACAGCCGCCTTGGAAATACTACCGAGCCGACACGTGGGGTTCCTCCTACGCGAGGCAGGGAGGGAAGGCTTAAAAGCATAATTTGTACAGGAATAAAAAAGCAGCCTCTTTGTGCCAGTTGGCTCGGAGGCAGCGAGGTGCAGCAGGGAAAACATGATTTTGTTTGGTGGGTTTGTCATCTCTCCGGTAGAGACTGGCTCGTAATTACTGCTTTTTACCACTTCTAGGTGGATTGCACGTTAGAGTGGGTTGTTTCCTACTGTGTCCTGATATGTAAATTGTGGAGCAGTAGATCGTTAGCAAGGTGTTTCTGAATAGCTGTGGGATGACTGCAGCGAGGCCAGGGATGACCCCATAGCATGAGGTGGCATCTTCTTGCTGCTCAGATCCAGCCTTACCTGGGGTCCAGGTGCTGCACATCCCAAATACGCCCCTTGCCATGGTCATGAAGCCCTGAGTAGTCCTTTGCCAGTAGCAATGGAGAGGAGACGCCCAAAGTGCAAGTTACCATGGAGGTATCTGAACACCTAGGTGTCCCTTCACAGCTCAGGTCAGTGTTTGGACAATTTTTGATGTTTTCCCATTTCCACCCATTTTAGGAGAGAAAACATCCTGAGTTTTTTCCCTGATGCTATAAGAATGAGGAGCACGTGTTCCCCTGGGTGATGGGAGGGGGCAAGTCCAGTTCACGAGGGATGTGGTGGTACAGAAGCCACAGTGGCTCCCTCAGCAGTCAGCAACTGCTGGGCAACAGCAGGGCCAAAACCATTTGGGGCCTTGAAACCCATGGAAGATCCTTCTCATGGTAGGATATTTTTTCACTAGTTGATTGCTTTGCCCTCCTCCCCTCTGCTGTTTGTCATGTGTAAACTTACTTCGAGGAAAAATGAATTCCCAAGGTCCCAGATCCCACTGCATGTCCATAGAAGGTTATTCTGGTTAGCACTGCAAAGGGCAAGGGATCCAGATGTCTGGTGAATATTGCACTGATCCTGTTTTCACATGGCAGCAAAAGCCCTCCCAAGGGAGGAAAGGAGTAAGGAGACAGACCTCATGTCCGACCACTTGTTTAGAAAACAACTTTCTAGTTGTTATCCGAAGTCCCAGGATACATCCTCTCACTCTGATTTATGCTTACAGCCACAGAGAGCTTTCTCTTACAAGATAAAAGTGGGCTAAAAGCAGCTGAGAGAGGAACTTCAGAAAAGATGACAGCAGCATGAGCCTCTCCTGCTCGCACGGCTCAGCGCAGCCCAGCTGCGGTGCCGCGGACGCTGCCTGGCGTGGCAAGGGCCAAATGATTGGGATAATTGCTCTCCCAGCAATACACTGACTATGTACATTTAGGTTTCAATTAATTTGCTCGCTCTAAATGAACTGCCTCCTATTGCTTTCAGCAATCAAGCCTTGTTAATTGAAACTAGCGTTTATCTTATCTCGAGGAGAAGGCTGGACAAAAGTAGGGCAACAAAAATCCAGTGTGAAGGTAGCACCAAGTGAAAGAAGGAGGGAGAAAATGAAGCTGAGGGAGGAGAGCAGCCACAGTGGCCAAGGGGAAAAATTCAGGCTGCTTTTTTTCTTGATGGCTCCAATGCTTTCAGGATGTCCTGATTTGGAAGGGGTTTTCTTTCACTGAGACTTGTGTGGTCCCACTCTCAGAAGGGTTATGTGTGCTGGGGGGGGTGGGGGGGAGCCACTGGCTCATCCTACAAGGGCTCATGAACATGGAGTTTAGCCCTGCTGCTCCCTCTGATGTCTTGGTGTTGGCAGGGGCTGCTGGGGGACTTGATGAGTAGCTCACACCTGAGTAAAACAGAGCCCGAGCAGCTGTGTTCAATGTGTTCCCTCGGGTGCCAGGTGAACCCCAAGTAGTTGTTCATCCCATCTTTGTTTTCACAGCGGAGGCCATGCTGCTGGAGAAGCAGTGGCTAAAGTGTCAAAAGTATCTTGAAAATTGAACAACCTTACAAGCCCACCTCCTGCTCCATTTCCCAAGGAAAGCCCTTTAAAAAGAAGGTTGCTGGCCATGCGGCATGGTCTGAAGAATGATCTCTGTTTCTTACCATTAAATTAAGCTGCAAAGTAAGTCCTTAAGACACTGGATCTAGCACAGGTTTGGGTTTCATTTTTTCTTTTCTTGGTCTGATTATTTAAACCCTCTCTGTGAGTTTCCCACCAATTGAGCCTAATGTTATCTTGTACACGCAGTCGTCATCTCATTAAAGGGAAATCAGAGAAACTGACTTTAATAAATTTTAAAACCCTGTGTGAAAAATCTGGCGATTAAAGCTTCCTGCCCCTGGACCTTTGAAAGTGACACGTGGCAAATCCCCTTCAGTCTTTAATAAGTGCGGCTCATCAAAGGATGGTGGCATGCGGAGGTAGGAGACAAGGCAAGGGAAGGAAAGAAATAGGAGCATTAAGACTTAAAGAGACTGAAAGACAGAAGATGACCCTGGGTTTCTTGCCATCCTTCCAGAAACTGAGGAGAAAATGAGCATCATAGAAGGAGGCTGATAAGCCCAGCTCACTGTGGAAGGGAAGGTACAGGGAGGGAGGCAGGATGGAGGTGGGTCCAACCAGGCAGCACTGAGCATGCATCATTAGAGACACTCAGAGAATAGTATCTATCCCTCAAGTATAGTTCTGTGGTGATTCTTCTTGTTGTTGTTGACCTCAAAAGGCAAAGTGTTCTGGAGAACAGCAAGTAGGTGGATATCAAGCAAGGTCATGGACCAGGTTGGCTGCTTCTCTGGGAAAGCATCCTAGAGAAATTAATCTTCCTCACCACCCTTTGATGACAATCACTTGAGGGACAACCACTCCAAGTAGTGTCTTTCTGGAGAAAAGGTTTGGGGTTTTTTTATGTGTGGGGAGAAACAGGTGGTTTTTATCACTGCTGAAGCTTGGCCGGTGGGAAGATGTACTAACCAGGTGTTCAACTTTCCTGTGGTGAGATGGGAACCTCTCAAGATAGCTTGGTGGTCCTAGCTCCTTCTGAAACCCTGGGCAGGTTTTCTGTGCTCTTATAACCTGATATTCCTGGTCAGCTGTACAACAGAGATTATGAACTTTCATTCCCATTCCCTTATGGCTCATCTCAAAAATGTGTAAAGTAGTACAAACCTCTCGCAAGAAGGCATAAAGCATCTGTCATTTTTTATGACTTAACTCTGATATCTTGTAATCTGGAGTTAAAATCTTTCTTTTCTTTACTTTTTTTTTTTATTCCACTCCTTTATCTGGTCCTTCCATGATGGCAAGAGATGGTGAATGAAGGAGCTCTTACAAGAGAAATCACTGATTTTGTGCACAGGCAGGTGAAATGCAGGTAGTGAGGAATTGATGATGGACTGGAACTCATTAGCGTGAAAATCCTCAGGTGCCTCATATGGTTTCTCCTCTGAGTTCACTGAAGTGATAATACCACTGGAAGTGGCTTTTCCAGGAAAGGAATAGCCTACCAGGGACTATTGGTTTGATTGGATTGCAGTGAAGCTTCACATCAGGCCTGAAACACAATCTGTGGAGACACTAAGTTTGCTGCAAGACCAAGACAGGAGATTGTATTATGCAGCTTGGCTTTTGCTCAGCATGAGAGCCAGGTGAGATGAGCTGCAAGCTGGAAATGGACAGTGTAGCAGGTGGAAGGACACGAGTAACTTGCTCTGGGCAGGCTGAGGAACCCAAAATGATGCAAAGTAATTGGGGGGAAAAAAAAAAGTGAGCTTAAAGTAGGTCCTGGCTAGGTAACTGGGACAGCATCGCCTCCTCCCCTCCAGAGAGAAGGAAAGCTGGTCAGCCTCCAGGGACAATGCTTGGGAGCTGTGTGAAGAGGCATTACTGACTCTGTGTCCATGGAGCACAGAAATGCTACAGGAAGACTTTTGTGTTGAGGGCTGTTGATCCAGCTGCCTTAGAGCACCAGAATTCTCCTCCTGCTCTCTCTATATAGTTCCTGTGACCATTTCTTCTGTCTCTGCCCTTGTTTCCCTGCCTGGAGACCTGATCTCACTGAGGTAGGCTGTGCTTCTCTGTCAAAAGGAGAGGTCTCCTGGCAGGTCCCTGGTGTGATGGGCACACGGCCAGCTGGCAGCTGACCTGGTCTCCCTGTAGTGTTTCCTGACAGATCTCCAGTTCTCTCCTTGCCACCTAGTGTCTGCTCGTGTTTAGGACTCTGGCTGATCCCTAAGATTCAAGCAATATTTGTGGCTCTTGGCCTTTAGGAAAGGTATAACCAGTCAGATACCATGTCCCAACCACCAGCTCTGCCCTGGGGGCAAAGGCCAGGAAAGAAGCCCACACCGGGCAGCACAATGCACTCTCCCCTCTCCATCTAACCCCAGTCCCTTGCACCCCATTTGTGACCCCCACTTTCAGCATTGCCCAGTGAATTCTGTCCTGCAGCAGCAGCTCACTCAAGGAGGACCAAGCCAGGAGGGTCCCTGCTTGCTTGGTGGCTCTCGCTGGTTGGTCTAGGCCCTTTCTATACCAAAAAAAGACCATTTCGGAGAAAGCTTTTGTTCTGGCTTTGTGATTTCAGCAGTTAGTCATCAGCCCACGTTAGCAGGCATGAGGGTATGCTCAGCACTGGTTGCACCATGCCCTGTGCTGTCATTGCCTTTGGCTTCAGACCCAGAGCGGTCCAAGCACCTCAGGTCTCCTGTCCTCCAGCCCTCTCTCAGCACAAGCCTTTCCTTATCAGGGAAAAATAGTCTGTGGACCTTTTATCACAGAGACAGGCCCTACTCCAGCCCCCAGGATTCCAGTAGTTCTGTGACTACAGGAGCGTTTAATTTCCAAGGCAGTTTAGTTTTGGGCAAAAAGCAATCGCCGCGCCCCCAGCCGCTGCCCGCTGCCGCCTGCCTGCAGCATCCCACGTCAGAGCAGCCGCTCTGCTAATCAGCTGCTGAGGGGGAAACGTGGCTGGGCGCCCTGGGCAGGCACATGGGCCAGGGACTGCGGGAAGCCGAGGTGTTTGATGTTTGCCTTATTTATTTATTTAGCAGCCACTGTCTCTGCAAGAGGCCCTTTCTGCAGAGGAGCGATAAGCCGCTTTCGGCTCCCGCTTGCCCACCCCTGCTGGCTCTATTTTCTGCTAGGCACCATCTCGTTAGCATGCACCAAAAAGTCCTTGCTTACACCCCTGCCAGGCTGCCCTCCCCGCCCTGTCTCCGAAATACTGCCGGCGTGCCGTGTAAACAGCCGGCCGAGCTGCCAGGCTCAGCAGAGCCCAAGTTTGCAAGGGAGAGGGGGGACAAGAGATGGCTCCAGCATTAAATCCCCACTACCCTTCTCACAGCTGGGCTGGGTATGGTGTGGAAAGGAATTTAAAGATGTATAATTGAGCTGACTTGCTTGCGCAGCCCTTGTTTGCAGCTAATGGTCAATGCAACGTGTCTGGAGCTGCACCAGGGGTGAGCAAGGGCTAAGCCCAACAGGCCCAGTGCTTGGACCCCCTCATGTCTCTGGTGGGAGCACATCCCTTGGTGTGGGCTCTGCACGGGAGCTTGCACCTCTCCATGTCAGTGCAGCTCATCCCCAGGCCTGCCCTACCACGTTCTCCTGCCCTACCACGTTCTCCTGCCCACTGCTGCTCGCAGCACCCCTGGTGCCCCCACTGCTCCAGCCCACCCTAAAACCTCATTGCTGTGCTGTGGTTTGGGCAGTGGTGGCAGCATGCTCCCCTCGGGGCAGAGCTCTGCCAGGCGATGCTCCTGCATCCCGCATGTCCGGTTGCTCTATGCCACCGTGCACGCAACCATCCCAATGCCTCTCCCAGCCCACCATGGCTGAGCAGTTGGGAGGGAAAGGCACACTGCTGGGGAGCATCTTTTTTAAAACAGGCTTGGTAGTGCTTCCCATCACAGCTGCAGGTCCAGTGTGCCATGAACGGAAGAGAAGGGGAAAGCTATTTATCCAGCGATACCTAGCAGGGCAGGAGGATGCTAACACCCAGGCAATGGGTTTGTTTGTCTCCCCAAATACAGGTGAGGCAAGTTACGGCACAGCCTTTCCCATGGGCCAGGCCAACACCGAGGAGGCATTTGTTAACGTGCATGGGCTAGTCGCTTGTGATCTCTGGGCACAGGGACACTGGAGCGACAGAAACATCACCCTGGTCCTGAATTAACAACCACCCTCTCCGGTAGCTGGGAGCTCACGGCTGCATGCACGAGCCCTGTGCTGGCAGCTGGGCTCCCATCCTGGCCTGGCCATGCATCTGCTGCTCGATCCTGGGCAAATGTCCTCGCTTTCGCAGTGCTGGGGAGCAGCATGTTGGAAAGACTGGAGAGGACACAGGTCCTCCTCGGAGAGCTATAATTAATATTTGGAAGCTGCTGGCTGCTCTGGCAATCCCAAGCTATCCACACTGTGTCTATGCCGTTCACATCTCTCTCCTCCTGTTTTGTAGAGGGTATTTATTATTATCTTTATTAATTACATACTGCAGTGCACTTAAAATAGGGAGGAGGGGGAAGGAATGGCCAGTGCTTTCCCACCATGGAGAAGGAAAATGTTGCATTTTGTACTTGTT
>VWZZ01001264.1:2100461-2128160 GCA_013399095.1 Psophia crepitans | reverse complement strand
GGGGGGAAATCTTTCATTTCACAAAGTGTGAGATGCATTACTAATTGCGCAATTATTTTGTTCCGTGGCGCTCGCGAAACAGAACTTGGAGTGCTTTCAGCAAATTCTGGTGTTGAGGAAATAATGACTTGGTTTTTAAAAAAAGTACTAAATTAAGTGCTCTTCCTTTGCAAGAATTATTTCTTGGGTTTCTAGGATATCTCTTCCCTAAGATAAAAGAAGCAAAGCTTTGCTGCTTTAGTGATACACTGGAGTCAGCATGGACCCTGACAAAAGGAAGGGGATGAGCAGGGTCGTCTCCCTGCCCACCTCCCACCACCCCACCCAGCATTTGAGCCCCTTTCTGGCAGGGAGCTGGGCTGCAGCAGGTCACTTGCTTCCCTTTGAAGGATGGTCCCATGATAGCCAGATGACTCCTTATACACAAAATTCATCCTGTGCCCTACAGAGCTGCCAACAGACATCACAGATGTATACAGCTGGAGCAGCTCCTGCTCCCGGAGAACTGAGTGAGGTGATACAGGCGCTCCGGCAGACCAGTACAAAGCTTGAGCAGTGGAAAGAAGGGCAATGTGTGTTTGCACTCGACGAGAGGGACAGTGGCAGAGCTGGAGTATGGCAGATGAGTTCCTTTCACAATATGTGCACAGTGACATGCAAATACTCCCAGGAAGGCGGATTTTGCAGGTCTTTAAATTTGGAGGTCCCAAGAGTTCTCCTGGGAAAAGAGATGTGATAGCTCCCCTTCTGCAGTGCTGAGCTGCAATAAGACTTTCCACGGCTGCTCTGCACAAGCCCACCCTGCATCCCTCTACCATCGCACCTCAGCCAGCCAAACCCAATTTACTACAGCTATAAAACGAATGACATTGAAAATAGCTCTATGGACTTCTTTCTGTGTGCTTCTCCCTCGCCACTCTCCCACCAGTAACACCACACATATAAAAATCCAGTCGTTGGGCCAGACTCCAGTCTGTTACAGCTCTGCCCTGGGCTGAGGGTGTGCCTGGCAGCCCAGCCGAGCGACAGCAGTCTGGCTCGGCTCAGCAGGTAAGCGTCGGTGTTTGGAAAACTAACGTCTTCAAGGCCGGGAGAAAACTAAAGTCTGTTTCTGCAAGACTGATCTGCTGGCACCAAGAGAGCGATCAGCTGGGCTTCTAGGAGAGCGGCAACAAGCAGCAAATTAGAAGGTGTCAGCCCGCTGAGATTTCAGGCAAATCCGAAACCGGGACGGCGCTGTCGCTGCGCTGTGCCCTTCGGGAGCTGCTGGCTAGGCCACGCCAGCTCCTGCTTCCCCACAAGCCAGCCCGTGGCTCTGCTGCGGCGCCTGCCTGCGAAGGCAAGGCGGCCGGGTGGGAGCTGCTGCCGGAGCACCCCGGGGGTTGCTGCACCCACTGCCTGCAGCGCTGGGCTGGCGGCAGCCACTGGGCACCTTCAAGCCAAGCTGTTCCTCCTACCAGTCAACACTTTGATCTTCTGTCCGTTACCTGTATTCCTAAAGCAAGCTTGAAGCTCTGTTTATCTTAGCAGGGTTTGAAATACAGCTGCCCAAAACCCAAAACGCCAGCCTGCCGTGTGCGGCGGGAGTGCTGGGCAGGCTCTGCAAGGTGCTTGGGCTGGTGCGAGCACCCGCGGTGAGTCACCCTTCCGCTACAGCCTGCTTTGGCAATGAAATATCTGCGTCCACTACGCAGCATCCCCGAGAACTTGTGCAGCCCAAAGACAGATCTGGATTTTCCTCACTGCCCCCCAATTCCACCTCACTGTGATGTTTCTAAATCTCTCTCTTCTCCTGACAGCAAGATATTCCTCGCTGTGCAACCAAAGAGGAAATTGAGTCCTGCTCAGAAATGACCATTCCCATGGGAGGTCAGGGGGTCAAACAACTTGAGTTGCCTTCACAGCCTGTGATGGGCTGATGACAGATGTTTCCCCCCATGCACGATATTTCAGTAACTGTTGTTTCGCTGCACTAAGGAGGATCTGAGCGCCCCACAGAAACTCTGTCTTTATCCCCGAATGCAGACCTAACACGCACTTTAAACTCTGGTCCCCGGGGAATGATGCTCCCAATGCTTTCATCCACCAAAACTGATATTGTTCCGAATGAGTTGGGTAATTAAACATCTCTGCTGATCCTGAAAGGCTTCAGAATAAAAAAAAAATATTCCAGATTACAATGGTACATAAGCTCATCACCGAGGTGTGAAGGTTGACAGCCAAATTCTGTTCGGGTAAAAGCACTTAGATGTGTGATTTTGTCTTTTTCGGAAGTCATGGAATTTTTAAGAAATTTTTGCCCTTGGTTCTGAGGAGGCAAAACTTCACCTGACATTTAATGAAGTCTGCTTTCACTCCTTCTCCCATTCCCACTGAAGGCAAACACTTACCGTTCTCTCCTGCCACTTTTACCGTAGAAATTAATGCTCCTTTTTGGCTGAAATGTCTGGAACGAGTTAAACTGCCCCCAAGAAATGATTGCAATAGCTGGATGTGCAAGACAAGGCAGAACGAAGAGTCTGCAAACAAAGTGGGGGAGGGAGAGTGCTTTCAAGTGTTTTATAATTACTAACATTTTTTTTAATCCTGTTTACATTTAACTTTGCACATTAAATTCATAACCGTGGTGTGCAACCAGGTGCAGTAGCAATATACAAAATCTTATTAAGAGGAGCAAATGAAGAAGATGGGAGGATTTGGGATGCGAAAGGAGGGGCGTTGTGATAGAATTAGCACCTGCTGATTTTCATCCTTCCTAACAATAAATTGCTTGTCAAGAAACTCGATGGGGACCAACTACCGTCAGTTAACTACACACTTGAGAAAAATAATTGGAATGCAAACCACAATGGCTCACAGCAATCTCCAAAACGTCCTGGCTCCTTGGGTTTCCATCCAGTTGGCTCTGCCTTGCTGCAGCTTGGCATCATTCAAGGTCCTTTCCACTCCTCTCGTTCACTCGCTGACGCTAATTGCTGTGGGGTTGTTTTTTTTAACAAACCCTTGTTCAAACTTAAACACAAAAGAGCCTTGAGCAGTCTGGCTGGACTGAACTACTGTGTCTGCGTCTTTTCAGCCCATGATGTTTAAAATAAAAGAGTTAGATTTTAGCCAGGTTTGCTATTAGAATGGAAACAAGGATCAACTGATTACTGGTCTCGCTTAGGAAAGTCTCTCAGCTGACACTGGTGCTTATTGGCCACTTCATATTAATAGGTGTAGAATTGAAAGTTAAGTGTCATCACCCTTCTCACACAGAGGCAGAAGTCCAGGACCCAGTGAGAAGTAACTTGTTAAGATTGCTCAGAAAAATAAGTGCCAAACCAGAAATTTATCTCTACCTGGGGATTATTTAAAATTCTCATTGCTGCCACAGAAATAGGAGAAGAACCTGTACAGAGAAAAACAACAGAGGTGTAGGTATACTTCAGGATTTGTATTTCTATTACTTTCCTACGGTCAATAGGCACACCTGCTCCCACGGGCTGGGCTGCATCCTGCACCCTCCTTTCAACGGTGAGTCACGAGAGCCGTCCTTGGATCCCAGCGCCACTCATCTTTGCAAAGGGAGGTCAGGGGCGAAATCAAGACCTGAACGCGGGGCTGACCCTGGGTTAAAAACCCCTGCCAGGGATCCAGTGAAACCCCAGCCGCAGGCAGCTGGAGGCAGCAGCTGTTGGGCAGATGAGTTATAGTCGGTCGATCGAAGGATCCCAAAATCTCAGCAGCAAGCTCTGCTGAGCATCCCTGGGGCAACCTGAATGTGTCACCCCATCCCCAGCAAAACTCTGGAGCATCTCAGATGGGGCAAAGGCACTGAAGCAGGAATGTGCTGCAGCGGGACCCCATGCCCCCCCCAAACCCACACCTGCAACCCCAGGGCCGAGGCAGGTCAGGGTCCCCACAAACGCCTGGGGAATCTAAGCTCAGATTAGCACAAGCCCAGAGGCACAGTCTGCCTGAGCCTGCCCAGCAGCAGGATCTTTTCCATCACATAAGAAAACATCTCCTGCAGAAAACAGAGGAACGAGAGCTTATCTGTGAGCTATGTCATCTCCCTGTGCTGCCTTCAGCTCGGTGTTATCGTGGAGCTGCTGGGGGACTCTGACCTTTGTGGGAAATGTTAAATCATTGCGGCTTTCATATTGTTTAGCATTCCTCATTGATTAGTTTCCATCTCCTTGAAGGCAGGAGAATTTGACTGAGAGCCAGAGCTCAGCAGTACCCAGTGCTGTGGGTGGTATTGAGCTTTAGAGAGTGAGAAAGTTGACAAAATAAAATGTAGCGAATTACTTTCAAAAATAAAGACAAGAAAGTTAATAACTTTTTGAACAGATGTTTTTCCTGACCTGGACTAAAATCCTGCTACCATTTCCATAAACCTTTAACTCCCAGAGACAGACAAACATTGACAACTTATTTCAGCTCCAAACCCCAGATTTCATTTGTAGCAGCTACAGAAATGCCATGTGGGCCTGGTTTTTATCTTTTTGCCAATAATTGGTTGTATTTGCTGTGCCCACCCAAGAGCAGGCTTGTGGGTACACCAGCCGTGTAGCCTTGCCGAAGATCCAATGCTGTGTGCTGGCTTCCCACCTCTCCACCCTCTTTGTGGACAGTACTTCCAAGTCCAGCCTCGAGCAGGCGGGAGGAGGAAGAGCTGCCTGTTCAGCCAGCCCAAGCAGAGCTGCGGCCAGGGAAAAGGCCAGCAGAAGCAGGGCACAGAGCTCTGGGGAGGCAGGTTTTCATGGAGCGGGGACCAGTGCGGCTCACGCAAGGATGTCCTGCTTCTCCGGACCCAGAGCGCCCATCCTCACACAAACCCATCCCTGTGTCAGAGCAGCCGAGTAAGGCGGGAACCTGTTGTTACAGCCTGTTTAATTGCCTCAAAGCTCGGTTTAAGGAACCATAAGCAGTAACCTCCTTCCTAACAGAATAACCGAGAATAGCCACGTCTGGGCAGCTCTTGCTAATTGATTAGTCTCATCTCAGCCCTGGCCTCGCCTTCCCAAAGCTTTTTCCACAAAGCCCTGACTTGTCTCTTTCCACTGTCACGCACAGCACAGATCCCTCGACTCCTAGGATGCTTCTTCCGTCTCATTATATTTTTAAAGCCTGGGTTGGTTCTTTTCCTCCCCGTTTCCAGCCAAGTATATGGTTTATGAAGTCAGGTGTTGCATCTCCTGCCAGGAATCCCAGAAACAGCCTCCAAAGGGGAGCTGGCGCTCAGCGCATCCCATGCCATGCTGGCCGTGGCACAGCTTTTGGCGTCAGCAGAGGAGCCCTGTTGCAGCAGCCGATGCAGAGGAAGACATCTCTTTCTTCTGCCCGGTCGTTCCCTCCCTGGTCCCAAGCTTTCAGGGTCTCCAGCATTTTCAAATGGTCATTGCATCTCCTCAAACTCTCTCCCTCCTGCTCTCCCCACCTGCTTGCTCCTCCGCTGCAGCGTTCATTAACCGGGACCTCCCGCCCCCAAGGCTGCAAAATCACTGTCCCTGCTTCTGCCAACAAGGATCAGAGACGCGGAGAGAATAGAAAAGAAAACCATGAGGAAAACATAGAGTCGAAGAGGCGTCACTGCTTTTGTTGTTTTACAGGTTTTGCGCTATCCCATGCCAGCTTAGGCCATGTCAATATAATAATAGCAGCAGATAATGGAGAAATACCGAGTATTAAGAAGTAGCTTCGAATTAATCACAGCTTTATTTATTTATTTTTAAGTACAGCAGTGCACCTCCTAGCTCCCTTATCTTTTTGGGTGCACCTGGAACTGTGAAAGCTTTAAACTTGCAAATCCACAGTTTAAACAGGGTAAATAGTTTCCCTTCAAACACTCCAGAATGGTTAAAAAAAAAAAAAGAGAGAGAAAAATCACGCTCTATATTTGGCCTTTGGATTTGTTGCGTGTGCAGAAGAGGAAGGTTTGAGGCAGCTTATGGATTTGTACAGGAGCTGGAAAGCTTGTGCCTGCTTAGCAGCCTTCACCGCAACACACGCAGAAAAGAGCGAGCTGCTGTTCTCGGGTGCCAGCGTGAGCCCCAGCACTGCCTGGCCAGCCGTGCCGAAGGGTCCTGCTGCAGCGTGGGCACGGGGCATGGATTTCCCCCAACTCTACTCAATGCCTTTACAAATCGCTTTTTAAGCATCTCTTTTCCCATCTGAGAATAAAACTTGCCTTCCTCCTACTTGCAGTTATTTGTGAAAGCTTTACAAAGTGTCCTGGAAGGAGAATCATTTCACCCCTTCACTCCTGGGCCCTTCAAAATTTAATCATCTTCTGAGAAAAACAATAGTGACGTCAGTCTGCCTGAGTGATGTCAAGAGTGGTCATGGAGACAGCCCAGTAACTAAACCCTGAAGGATCCCCACAGGTCCCAGCTCCAAAGGAGCCTGCGATCGGCAGAGCGAGGAGCTGCGCCCCGCCAGCGGCGCTGGCGGTGACTGTCAGTGGAGGGTGCTCTGCCAGCGCAGATTTTCAGCCCGACGCTAAAGAGCTCTGACAGCACGTGCCAGCAGGAGCCGGGTGTTTGCATCAGCCTACGGACATCACCTGCATCCCGTGCTGCGGAAATACACGCCAGCCGCACCAGCGGCAGCAGAACGTGCAGCCAGGGGCACTGGCGAAGGGGCTGTGACCTTGAGGCAAAGCCTGGCCAGAGGCACGAGGACAGCTTAAGCCATTTCCCAGAGGTAGACACAAAGGGGGGGGACAGGCCAAGCCTTGTCTCTCCGACATACGTAAGTTTTCCATCCCATTGGAAGCACAACAGAGTGAGCCTGTTGGCGGCGGGGCATTCCCCACCGCGTGGGGCTGTCTGCCTTGGGATGTTAGAACCCATCGGTCTGAGCTGGGACCTAGGAACCAAGAATGAGGTTTTTCCCAGCGTTTAGGGTACATCATGCCTGATTCTTTGATGTTTAACTTTTGTCTGAGAATTCGCAAGGGCTGTAAAGAGGATTTGCTCTGCACAGTCAATTTTTTAGCTCTTTGCAGCAAAACAGGGCACTGCATATAGGAAAACGAAGAGCCACAGCAGCAATTCGCTGAGCCATGAATAAAATTTGATAAGGAGATGCCTCCATTCAGTCCTGGCTATATTTTCCATTTATACGACACTCCCCAAAGTACCTGGTGGTTGGTTGTGAGCAGATCTTTCCAGAGGACAGAGCTCAGGTGGACTTGAGTTTGATGGGAGAAATCCTAACGTAGGGGTTGAAGGTTAAACCCCTATTTTTAAGGTGTCTTTTGGAGTTCAGGAGCAGGTTAATCTGCCACTGGACTCACATTCATTTTCCAGCTTTTCTTCAAGAAGAAAGGACAAGGGTCCACGTGCTTTCTGCAAGCTCAAAGAGCAAGGAGCCAGAGAGGGTTTCCAATCTATTCATATTAATTGCATTTTTTTTCCAGTCTTCACTTTTACAGCACTCCTCAGTTGGAGTCCCTCATTTTTCAGTGTTTGGGGCTAGCTGGCAGGTTTTCAATTTCCATCAGTGGAGTAAAGCGGATGGGTTACCCCCAGGCACCTGAGAGTGCCCAGAAGAGCCAGGGGAAGTCTGGAGGAGGGAGCAGGATGGTGCTGTCCTTGCAGCAGAGAGAATGGAGAGGGACAGCCACAGCATGGTGCAGCCCTACCTGCTGCTTTTCAGTAATCACCCAATTTAGCTGGGTTTTTTTCCCCCTCTCTCTCTTTTTTCACTATTAAGATTTATGGGGAGGAAGGTACCCAGCTGCATCTCACCGCAATAAACCTCTTGCGGCTGGTAAAAACTGAAGAGCTATTCTTCCAGCTTGTTAGCAGTCAGAAAGATGGAAGGAAGTGGGAAGAATCCAGAGGGTGAGGTTTTCTAATGCCTCTCTCTTCACTGCCGAACCCAGTGCTATTTATGGCGCAATTATCACCGCAGACAGACTCCTTTATCATCCAGCCAATATTCTGAGTAGAAATCCTATTGCAGCCCAGCCACTCCATATATCATCTGGGTGCAGGCGACGGACAGGTGAAGAGGTTCACTCATGGAGAACACATCTGCCAGACTCCCTTGTCCCTGGCATCCCTGCCTACGCCGTGTTTACAACCAGGGAGGAGGCTGCCGTCCTTCTGCCCTCTCAGCGGTGTCCAGCAACGCGGGAGGAGGTGAGGATGGTGTAGAGCTGTTCTGCACAGCAATGCCAATGGGGACTTTCCGCAGGAATCTGCTTCTGTTGGGGCATGACGGATTTTTTTTTAATAGTTCCACAGAGTCAGTAACAAGTTTGCCGGGCTGAGGATGGCTCAGGGCAGCAGGGGAGGGAGAGCGATCTGCAGAGAAGTGATGGGAGGCGAGTTTTGAATACTCTGTGGGTTGGTAAGTGAGCCACAAGGCAGGACAAGGGGGAATCAAGCACCTTATGCCTTGGCTGTGCCTCTGAACAGCAGGTTCCCTGAGTCTCTGCGTACCCCCACAGCTCTGGTCCACCCTTCTCACCTCTTGCCTGGACCCATCACCTGAGCCAGGACTGCAAGAATCATCCTTGAGGAGTCACCTTGGGTGAACAGCACAGCTCCAAAGACCAACATTTGGATATTTTTATTCTTTTTTTCTCCTTTTTCTTCCTTTTTCTGTAGAGAGGAAACTGTACTTTTCTCCTTAATTTGTGCTGAAAACCTTCCCAAGGTTTGGCTGTGCTTCTCCACGGGGCAAAAGGGTCTCGGAGCAAACTCCCACACAGCTCACTTCTCTGGCTGGTTTGGGACAAGAACAGAGCAGATTGGCTCACACACAGCGCCGCTGAATCTGGGTTTCCTCTTGAATACCCATCTGGAAAAAGACTGTGGTATAGATTCTCTGATGTCTACTAGGGATTGATCATCCCCTTCCCTTTCCCATTGGCAGACACATTTCTCTTCCCTGTTTTGTTGCCCATTTTCACAGACCTTGTCAAGACCTTGATCTGTCTGGAAGCCTCTTCCGCTGTGTCAAATGTGGGTGGTACTGGGCAGCTGCTAGTGGGAACCAGCAAGAACGCACGCAAGGCTGCTGAGTCACGTAGCCTAATTTTCCTGGAAAATCGGACTAAACTCCCACCCACGTCGCTGTTTCACTGCCAGGACAGAGCTGAGATGCACCCTGGTCTCCGCTCCACCATGTCCCCTTTCTCTTTCACTGCGCAGAGCCAGGCTGCATTTATTAAGGGATGAGCCTTAATACTTGCAAGGAGTGAAATTCTTGAGGCAGAGGAGCTAAAATAATCCTTGCTCGTGCTGCCTGTTTACCTTCTAATTGTCTCTGACTCCTGCCTTTTCACGTTCCTTGTGCTTGGAAAGGGAAGAACAGATCTAGGCTATGTAATGTAATACCCCAAACATACAGGCTTGATTGCAATCCCCATAAGCCAGCCACATAAAACTCTAAACAAATTCGATTAATTTGTTTCTATTTGCACAAGTCCCCCTCTCAGACTGTAATTAATGGAGGGAAACAATTAAGGTAAACCCAGCACAGCTGAGAGAGCTGTCCTTGCTAAAAGTCACATTTTATTTTAATAATGCTGGATTTATGTAAGTTCCACACTTTTAACAGCTTTCCCATTTCCTCAATGTTTAATCAGTCCTGTCAATATTTTGCCTGGGCTGAAATGGTTTTGTGAAATCAGAAATCAATGGGGGGGGGCAGGGAGAGACGGGGGACACGGCTGTGGGCAGAGACTCAGGCAAGGGGACAGTGTAAATATATATATGTAGGGTCTTGTATAACCTCCCTCTCTCCACACGCCGGCACCCTCCAGCAGAGTATTGGTGCTGGCAGGCTCTGCTGGGGTTTGCTTTGGTTGGGTGGTGGTGCCCTACACCGAGGGAGACCTCATCGAGCAGGCAGTACCCGTCAAGCCCCCACCACCCGGTGCAGCAAAAGTCTCCCCATTCTCTGCTGCCAGCTCCGATTCTTACAATCCCAGGCATCTGGACTGAAGGTAATTGGTGTTCATTACGACTTTGATAGCCCCCAAAAGAGCCGTTAGCATCAGTGATGGCTCTCTGTATTACTGCACCATCCAGGGACATGGTCCCACCTAGACCCTGTCATGGCAGGGCATGGACAGAGTGGTGCTGGGGGTAATCCTGCACCTCCCACCCATCCTCAGCCTCAGGCACGTCTCTGTCGTGGGCCTGGGGACAGACACACACTGTGGGGGCTAATTCCTCCTCAGGGACTGAGAGGTGGCCTTGAATATGGCAATGGGAAGGCTAGGAGGCAACCCTGTGCGGCTGCCCCAAATCCAGGGCTCCCCGGCTGCAGGTTGGCAGCGTCGCTGATGCAACAGACCCAAATGGATTTTATAAAGCCTTTAGGAAAAGCCTGTCCCAGTAAATCTGGTTACTGAAGGTGTAAATGACCCATGGTCACCCAGAGGCAGCTCCACCTCATGTATCTTCCTAGGTGTCCTGCTCCCGCTTGGAGCAGGGCTGGGTTTGCACGGCTCCCGCGTGCCACACAGCCAGCGAGGTGCTAGCGAGGCACCTCCAAAATGCCACCGAATGGGAGGCAAAGGCATTTGTCCAGCTGCTGCTTGATCTCTGCTCCAGGTCACCTTCAGCACATGTCTGCAACCACCCTGCTCTGCTCCGTACAGGACAGAGACGGATTTCACACCGTGCGCAGCCTGGCCAGGGAAAACAATGGGGCTGCTTCTGCTGGAGGACAGACAGGTCTTGCTCCAACTGCTCCAGCAGTGGCTTTGAGTCGCTTTTTTCGTAACTTGTCATTTTGCAGATTTGAATACGTCCCGTGGGTGAGTTTTCTTGACAGAGACGACACATCTGTCTTCATTACTTTCCTTTTCTTTTTTTTTGTGAAAAAGCAGGAACAATACAATCTGTCTTTCATTGCACCAACTGGTATTGCTAAAGCATGGAAAAAATTAGGTGCTGATTTTCTCCCTTTTGTTCCCACCTTCATTAACCTTAACACATACCGTGCTCCTCTTCCAGCACAAGCGTGGCCTTGCTAGAGAAGAACATCTTAGCTCGAACAATCTCGTGTTTATTTTCCGCTATCTCAAGTACCAGCTGGTCTAATTAGTTTGGAAATGCACCATTTGTTAAAGAAAGACAAGGCGCAGCCTGACACCTGCTGTAATAATTACTTGCCTTTTTTAGCTAATTGCTTGCCCACACTATTAGGTGAGGGAAGTTGTCACTGATGTCTCAAGCTGAAGGTGCTGAATGGCAAGGAAGGAAATGGTGCTGTTGGAGAGCAGGTCGGGGGAGCTAGAGGATGCGTTTTGGGGTGGTGGGAGCTGGACCAGTGCCTCCTCAGGGATGTAGAATCCACGTGCAGGATACATCCCAGTTTCCACAGAGGTCAGGGCTGGCTGCGGTGGGAAGAGAGACCCACCTGTAAAGCAGTCCTCTGCCTACGAGGGACTTTGGTGGGTGACCCTGGGCAACATGTTGCCTCTTCCCACTCCCGGTTCCTGCCTGTAAAATCTGGAGAAGGATACAGATGTCCATTTGAAAAGCTCCAGTGATGAGTGTTATGTAAAGGCCAGAAATCACTACCAGGTATTGTTGGGATGCACAGGGGAGGAGCACACGCGGAGATGGAAAAATACAGGGAAGAAACAAATCAGAGCAGCAGAAAGCAACGCGTGGCGGCGCAGGCGGGGTGGGACTCCTGTGCTGCGGGGCTGGGAGGCTCGTCTCCCCTCAGATCCCGAGTGCCTCCGAGGAACCTACACAGAGATGGACTCATCTCCCCTTGTCTTTGGCTGCTGAGCTGGGCTGCTGTGCATGCTACCGCTGAGCCCGGGGCAGAGAGGCTGGAGGTGCCTGTAGCTCCCAGCCCCAGCTGTGCCAGGCAGGATCAGACCTGGCCTCTCTGCAGCTCGTGATGGAGGATGAGGTGAAGCAGGTGCCCTTGGAGGTGGGAGAGGAGCTGCTCCTGGCCACCACTACAGACAGTCAGGCTGTAGCAGCCTGGGACTAAAAGCTGCCCAAAATGGATCTTGAAGGGAAGAGCATCTCAAGAGGGGATGGTTTGGTGGGAACCAGTGATGAGCCCAACATCCACCTCACAGTCCTCACGGTGGGGACACTGGGGTCCCCTCAACCAGGCAGATGTTTGGGGCAGGGTTGAGAGAGTGGCAGCATGGATGCATCCAGATCCCTCCCAACTGCCCACATTCAGATCCCAACTGCTCAGTGAAACAACCAGTCACCCCAGTGGGGCTGAAAGATACCTGGTCGGCCTTCACAAGGGGTTGTGGGATGCTGTTCTGTTCCAGCTGTGTGCTGGGACAAGGGATTGCTTCATCTCCCACCTCTGAGCTAAGGCCATGACCAGCAGGGTGGCTGGAGGATGGGGAGGATGACACTCCCAACTGCCCCAGTCCCTCCCTGCTCCAGCTTCAAGAGGGTAAACAAGACCTCACTGGCTAGAGTGGAGAGAGGATTCCCCAGCACGGACCCATATGCCTGGGGAACTGGAGGTGGCCTCAACTGACATCCTACACCAGCTTCAATTCTTGGGGCAGCGTGGCCCTATTCACTGTGTGGGGCCAGGGCTGAGTGGGGCTACTTTTGGGGCTGGGGGTGAGAAAAGCATGGCTAAGGCTCTGGCAGCGGCTTATGCTGCACAACCCCTCTGTGCATCCTTCCTCCTCGCCTGCACTCAGCCTCTTCCTGACATCTAGTGGGAGCAGGGCAACATGGCAAAGGATCTGGTGCCCGCTCCAGACTCCTGGACACAGGAGACATGGGACCTTTTCAGAGTTATCCACCATCTCAGACCATTTGAGCCCTCTCCCACTCTTCGACAGTTGTTCCAGGTTCCCAAGCAGGGCGCAAAGTAGAACTGGACAGAGGAAATTCCCTTCTTGCCCTTAGTTTTGGGTGGCACATTTAGGAGATGGAGGGCAGAGGTGAGGTGGGAGCAAGAGACAGGCCAGAGCTGCCCCAGCAGGACATCCCCATGCTCAGGGTTGAAGCTTGTCCCCTCTCCATCCAGGGTCACCTTCATTTTAGAGCCCATGCGTGTCTCCCTGGATTTTCTCTCATCCCTAATGCCAGTTGCCAAGAGCAAACCCGCTCCTGACTCGCAGCCCTCTGCCCACAGCTGCAAAGGTAGGACAGGGACAGACGATTTCCACAGCATTCAAGGGACAGACACCCTTCAGGGTCATCCCACACTGGTCAGCAACTCTCCTAGATCAGTCTCCCAGTTCCTACCCTTTCCTGACTTTAGCTGCGGTGACGGGCAGGAGCTAGTCCCTTCTGCCTTGTTTCACACGCTTGCTTTCTGCAAGCAAAACCACCTTTTTTGTTTCCCCTTGTTGCCATCTACCTTTGCTGGACTATATCCACTGTGTCTGTCTTGCTGTCTGACGGCTAGGGTGTCATCTCTTCATGAGTGATGCCCAAGAACTTTCATCAATGAGCAGCTAAAAGTTAAACACAGCAACAAAACAAGAAGAAAAAAAAAGTCTTTATTTCAACAACCAGGAAGAAAATTTAATTCAAAAAGTGAGGATACTAATACCAACCCCAAAGGCACTCCAGGCAAACTGAAGCCATTTGCATGAGTCCCTTCCCAATGCAGCCAGGCAGATGTGGCTCTGGTCCCCAGCTCTCTCCTGGAATGGACATGGTGCAGACCCATGCTTCTCCCCTGCATCCCCCCATGCCTCCCCCTTACTGGAGGGACCCACAGCGGCCCAGGGAGCTCCCACACTGGGGGAACGGGCAACTCAGGGGGTAGATGAGGGGCTGGGGGCATGTCGCTGGGTGAGTTCACATTGACCTTGTGAAAAAGAAAGGCACTTCCCAAACTTCAGTGGCATCCTGCCACCTGCATGCATCTGCCCTGGGACTGGAGGCATCCCTCCGTAACCCACCCCTGCCCGCCCCGATCCAACATCCTGAGGATGTGGTCCCTCGGGGGACTCAAGGTGCCCCACAGACAGCAGCAAAGTGGGGGAAGGACATGGCTCAAAGGTAGAGGAGCAACTCCAGCTTTGAGTTGTCCTCAGCTGCCCTGTGCTCACTGGTCCCTGGGGAGCAAGCCCTCAGCTCCCCCTGACTGTCACTCCAGGGAGGCACTTTGCTGGAGGGACTGAGACCTCTCGCTCCTGGAGAGAGCAGGACAGGGAAAAGTGGTGGACCCGGGCAGGGATCCTTCCCGAGCTGTGTCCAGAGCCTCCTTCCTCAGGCTCAGCCCAGCAACACGTGCAGTAAGGAGCACTGGAGCTCCAGCCTGGTTTTCTGTCACGCACACACATCCAACAGCCCACTCAGCCCCCAAATGGGGTGCGGAGCCTTTGAGAAAAGCAGGGAAAAAATTCTGGACGCCTTATGAATCCAACGACTAAGTGAATGTCACTCCTAAAATTCAGTCCAAAGCCACTGAAATTATAGATAGGCAACAAAAATCCCAAACCTTCAGGATTTCCATGGAGGAAAGCCTGGTCTGTCCACAGGGATAGTCTTCTCTGTGTTTAGAGACAAGCAGCAGCCAGGCACTTGCAGAGGAGCACTTGCTCCCCTGACACGGGGCTTACAGCCTCAGTCACCGGTCCTGCCCCTCCCCACCTCTCCAGAGGTTCAGCTCCCTTTGCCTTCACTCCGTGCTCTTTTGGGGGATCCTGAGCTGTTCTGGGTACCAAATGCAGGGATCCACCCTCAGACCAGATTCGATTTTCTCCTGAGGCAGCAGAAAGTTCACGAGGAACACTGAACACAGGAAAATTGCACTAGTCAAGGAGCAGAAAGTCTCACAAAACCAGGCTTAAGTCCTGTGTGCCATCAGCTCCTTCCAGCCCTCAGGTCCAACCCTGCAACCTGAACCCAGCCCAGCTCAGGAACAGCAGCCTTTGGGTGGGGGGAAAGCACCATCACTGCCCAATCCCCCTTCCCAGGGCACCTCACGGCAGCGGAGCTGGCAGTCGGGGCAGTGGACAGCGAGCTCGGCACAGCAAACATGGCAGAGAAGAGAGCAGAGCAGTGGGAAAGGGGACATCAGACTCAGGCGCATTTGGAGAGCAGCATCTCCTTGCCACGCGGCCCTGGAGGTGCTTAGGAGCAGGACCACGAGTTTCGGATTGTTTAATTTAACCTTTTTCCTCGTTTGAACAGAAATTAAATCAAAGTCGTAAGTGGAGGCAAAGCGGTCAGCTCCCAAGGCTGGGGGAAGCCGTTGGGACTTCTCTGCCTCCTGGTGCCACCTCTGCCAAGCCTCTGAATCTGCTGCACAGAGCAGGACCATCTACCAAAGGTGGAAGAACCAAAATCGAGGCGATCCTGACACTTGGTTCTCTGACCTAAGGAGAATCCTCCTCAGTGCCAAAGCAGGTCAGCAAGTCATTTTGGTTCCTGAGACGCCACCCAGCTTTCCATCCCGGTCCCCCCTTTGGCAGCACGGCCACGTCACTGAGCAGCTCCTGGCGGCAGCGTGGACGGTGTAGTGCTGCTGCCGGTGCGGCCCCAGCCCCACCGAGCCGGGCAGAGGGTGCCCAGCTCATTGCCGAGGTCACTTTCAGGGGGCTCAAACCACAGGCAAAACCATGAACCAACACAGAGAGAGACCCACGGGGATGGAGGTCTCCCCTGCAGAGAGGGTGCGGGTCAGGGGACTCAGACGCGTCCCCGGGGGCTGTGCTCGGGCAGTGGGGGCCCGGTGGGGGGCTGCTGCAGCAGGGCGGTGAGGATGCGCTGCAGCTGGGTCAGGCGGGCACGCAGCGAGGTGGTGGAGAAGAGGTTCAGCTGGTAGGACGGGTCAAGGGGCAGGATGGAGATGAGCCACCAGCACCACGTCGGGCCATCTGCCGAAGCCTGGAGGGGAGAGAGGGAGAGACCCCCACTTCAGGAACTGCAAGGTGCACGCGTGAGCTTTGGGCGGCAGGGCCCTGGCATTTGCTCTGCTCAGGGTAACCACGCCAGCTTCGGCTAAGGTGTTCCTCTGAACAGCCCTTCCGTCTGCCCAGGCTCAAAACTGCTGCATAAACTAATTTAATTTCCAGACAAGCATTCCCCAGGGAGTCTGCAGACACAGATGTAACCGGGAAAAAGTCTATACTAAAGAGACAAAGGAATATCTTGTGCGTTTCCTTATGTAAGGCAACGCTTTTTGTAAACACGGGCCAAATCCTGTGTGGCCGGTGTCTTTTGGGGCGTTTGCCTTATCATCACCCAAGTGCCCCAGCCACGGCAGGCAAGGTGCAGGGCAGGCAGGCACGACTGCTGGGCAGTGCGTTTGTAAACCAGCTTTTTTAAAACCTGAGCCAAACTAAGAGGGAAATGCTCGATTCAACTGAAGAAAAATGAGTCATTTTGTAATTTTGAACACAGTGTCGATGCAACTGCTGGCCAGGACAACCTTAGCCTGGGACAAGGCAGCAAGAGCGTATTTGTAATGATCCAGACAAGAAAAAACTTTCTTAAAGGAATGAAAACTAAATTTTGGGCTTTATTTTTTTTCCCTCCAGAATATGAATTTGTCAGAGCAGCTTAATCCTGCCCTCTTAGGTCCGGTCCTCTGGCCAGCTGTGGCTGTCTCCAAGGAACATGATGAGGAAGGAGACTGCAGACTCGCTGAGCTGTGGAGTTCATTTCTTTGCCCATTTGTTTTTTTTCTTTTTGCCAGGCATTTTCAAATCCAGACAGTTCAGTTTCTCAGTTGTTATTTAGCAAAAGATTTCAGGAAAATTTTTAAAACCCAGTGCTCAGTTTCCAAGAACAGTTTAAAACCATAAAAAAAATGATAAACAGTTGCAAGAAATAAGCCCTACGATGTCTTTGAGTGAGAGATGCCATAAATCGTAATAGGAGTGAAAAACAGGGCTTGTTTCGCTCATCTTGGGGGGAAACCGAGCAGGGAAGCAGGGTGGCCAGCGCAGGAACGGCGCTGCTCTCTTGGTACCCTCTCTATTTAGAGCATCACTTCCCTCAGGGCATTACCTGGATGTCCTCCTCCTTCTCCGGCAGTGGTCCATGCTGCATCAAGGTGTGCCTGGAGGTAAGGTCTCCGTGCTCACAAAACCGCTGAGCCAAGCGGTAGGTGCTCTCGTGCAGGCACTGCAGCTCCTGCAGCTCCTCTCCAGCCACCTGCACGGAGGGAAAAGGAATGCAGAAGGTGTCCGTAGGGAAGCTCTGTCCCACCACAGCAGGGGCTTTTGCTTTGGCCCTGTCTCACCTTCTTGTCCTCCAGGTACTCGATGTCGGCAGTGTTGTAGCCGTCCCTGTGTCCGCGTCTCAGCACCCGGAACCGCCGTCTGCCAATGGTGTCCACCAAGGACCGCCCGTCTGCCAGCAGCTCGATCTGCCGGATCTCCAGCATGCACCCATAGTCAGCAAAACTGGAGGGAGCCAGGGAGAGAAAAGAGGGGCTGAGCTGACATACCAGTGGTGGGAGAGCTACTTCTCCTGAAGGCACCACCTCCAAAGGAAGAAAAGGCTCAGGAACAAGCTGGCTGGGAGAGGGCAAATTTGAAAATACACTCAACTCTGTTGAGCTACCACTTGCTGCTAAGAGGGTAGGGAGCAGCAGGCACACTGTCCGCACTCCCTTGGATCTGCCATATACGAAAATGACTTAGGCCCTCATACTGCCCTGATGTCCAGTGGTCCTGAAGACATCATCCATTGCGGAGACATCCTCCCAAAGCCCAGAAAATGTTATTTGTCTCACTTCACTTGAACAGGACTGGAGAACAGGGAGGATATGTCATGTAAATACAGGTATTTAACAGAGTACTTGGGTTAGGAGCCTGAAGCATGAGCCCACCTAAGGTCTGGAGGTACCCCAGGACATAAGGATGGCCACAGTGCACCGAACAAAAGCACATTTAGCCCAGTGCCCTCTTGCAGCTTGTTAAGGACAGAGTACGAGAAATATGACAACTTTAAAGTGTTCAGAGGAGCTGGAGGACATGGCCAGGGAACCATGCAGCTTGGAGACGTCCTGAGCCAGAAACTGTTCCCAGACCATTGTATTTAACAGTCACCGCTGGCTCTGCCCAGCTCCAGCCCTGGCCCCGTTCCTTGCTTGGCCAGTGCGATGCCAGGAGGCAGTGAGATCCCGTTTCACTCTGCTGTGTTGGGAACACACCATCTCCCTGCTGATCGCACCCTCAGGGTGCAGTGGGATAGCAAATTGCACCTTGTTCTTCCTCTCTGAACTGCTCGGGATTTTAGACATTTGAGGCTGGGGCAGAGCAGGACAAATCAGCCGGGGCAGAGGCAAGCTGCCGTGCCCAGGAACTCACCTTTTCCCGTTCTCATATATACACATGCCGAACCTCCTCGTGCCGGTCTCCTGGCACCGCCGGATCATGAGGCGGTAGCGAGGCTCGAAGACATGCAGAGGGCAGGCGATGCCTGGGAAGGACATCGTGCATACGAAGATGGGGATGTTCTTGGTCAGGCTGAGGGACAGGAGGAGAGACCACTATGAAACCTCCTGATGCACATCCCATCCCAAGGGCTCTGCATCGGCTTGTGCCATGGCCATTACTCAAACCAGATCTGTATTTCACCCCAGGAAGTGCTGCTGCAGTGCAGAGCAACACCAGATCTTCCACTTGGCTCACCAAGAGCCCAAGGATTGACTCTGCCCACAAAACAGACGAGATCTGGGGATCCCCAGATTCCCCATGGGGCATGTCTGCACCCACCCAGCACTGCTATAACATGGTCTTAGAAGTGGGACAGATCTCACTTGAGCAGCTCCAAGCCAAAGCAATGGTGTGTGGTGTGGACAGCCCCCTCAGCACCCATCCTGGCCCCCATGGACACACACACACCCTCATGCCAGAGCAGGTCCCTGCTTACTTGGAGAGCTCTTCCATCTCAGTCCGGTGCAGCTCCCGGCGCTCAGCAAGCTGTGCGGGGAAGGTGGCCAGCACGATGTCCTGCAGCAGCACGGTGGGGCTGTAGCTTCCAGCCTTCAGGTACTGAAAGAAATTAGACCCAAAATCAGATTAGAGAAGAGCAGGGGGGAGCTCTGAGGCTCTGCTGAGTCACGCTCACTTTTTTTGGAGATGAGCGTAATTTTAGATCAGAGAAAGTCAAGGATAAAACCTATTGGGGGATGTCAAGCCATCTAGCAGGACGGGATGTCAGCTCCTCTGAGACCTCTAGACATGGCTCAGACCCAGGGCGGCGCAGACCCAGGGCCCGTCCAACGCAGTGTCCTGTCTCTGACAGTGATGCGGTCCTTGTATGACAACCTAATTTCCCTGACGGTCTCATCCGAATCCCTTTTCATTAAAGATTAAATCAAATCTCCAGGCTAGCAGGTTTTCCATCCATTTCCATTTTTTAAAGTAATTAGCATTCGCTTCTTTCTCTCTATCTCTCTCTCTACCTCTCAGTCCTGTTTACAGTCTCGCTAAATCACTGTGGCATCTTGTGGAAATTAATCTCTTGGTCTTAATTATCAACTGTTTGGCCATTCCCACATGAGTGGAGCTACGCCACTGTGCCAGGGAGCTGCTACCACAAGAGCATCACGTCTTCACAGCCCAGCTCTCCCTTGGGCTCCCTCCTGTGGGACGTGCGCTCTCACCTCTCTCAGGCTCTGTTTGCAGAGGGGGCAGTTGGGCCGGTGGTCCAGGCAGCGTTCGAGGCACTCCTTGCAGAAGGTGTGCCCGCACGGCGTCGTCACTGGCTCAAAGAACATCCTGCAAAGGGACAAAAGTCAACGGATTGCAGAGGACAAGGTGGGGGAAGGAGCGCAGGTAAGCCCTGCGGGGAGACTTAACAAAGGCTCTGTTCACAGGGCTGGGTACCCTCAGAGCTGCTGTTCCCCAGGCCTAGCTCAGCATCCTGATTTGGAAACCCCGGCTGGTCTCAGCACCATGGTGGAGGGGTCCCCCAAAGTACTCAGGGACTTGCAGAGGCCCAGGCTGGTGCTGCAAAGGTCAAGCAAAGGAGGTAAAGATGTGGGTGCAGTTCCTGGCTATCCCCAGCCTTGTACCTGCATCTTCCTTGAATCACCTTGCTGAGAGCAAGAGACTTTGCTTCTAGTAGAAACAAGACATTTCCCAAGTCCTCTACCATTTCAAGGGAAACCTGCTGCCCTCAACAGGTTTCTGCGCTGCTGACAGCAATGCTGCAGGGATGCGACGCGACAGAAACCTATCTCGTGCTGTTTTCCAAGCCCTGGCAGCCCATGGCTATGCAACTCACCTTCACTAAAGCAGCACTGGCTGAGCTTCGCTTGTAACTCCTGTTAATTAAATGTAAACGTTCCCAACTAGCTTATTCCTTTAATTAGAAGTCTGAGCTCGGACAGGCTTGCACAACAACATAAGATGAGAACTGACACAGCCCTTTGCAATACCCCTCTTGCTGATGGTATTTCCCCGGGGCAACACCTTCCTGTTCCAGCCTGCAGTTACAAAGGGCAACCACCGCCTTCCGTGTGTGACCCTGCTGAAGATCCCACCTCCGCTCTGATGTCCCAAGCGATACAGACCCAAGGATGCTGCACCCTGAGACAAAGCAATCTGGGCTCTTACAGCCTGGCAGGGCTCCCTCCTCTCTTATCTGTTACTGCTACTGAAACCTGCGTTTCAGTAGTACCGGGGACTGAGTTTGCTGTTAAGATGTGAAGAAAGATCCACACCAGGGAAGAAACCCAGCAGGAGCTAATCCTTCATCCTAAAAGCTCTGCTGCCAGAGAACTCACCACTCACCGTATGCAGAGGGAACACTCCAAGTCAGATGTGCTCAGGAGCTCCCCGAGGCACGTCTGGGTACACTTTGCTGCTGCTCTTTCCTCTTTGTTATCTAGTGGCAAAAGAGAAGGAAAGATAAGGCGACTCCCCCATTTCAATACTGAAAATTAATCTTGGCCCTCTGACCTTGCTCTGTGTTAATTGCTACACAAAGCGCTTTGAAGGTTAAAACAAAACTGCGAGGAAATGTGACAGCCCCCCTTCATTAACCCCTTCACGTTCATCCATAGCTTTTCCATCAGTGGGTCTCACAGTACTTGGTAGAGGAAGGTGGTAAGTCCCCACCTCCTTTTGCAGGCAGGGAAACTGAGGCACTGGGAGGTGAAGTGGCCTAAGCAGCTCCCAGATGGAGGTCTCTGGAGACCTGCCACAAGGCATCATTGCTGCTTTATGCAAACCCACGTATGTGGAAGCCACCTGGGTGGACATTGATGGTGAGTTAATGCCAATGAAGGTGCTGCTTCCCCCAACGCATGACACACTGTGTCCCTCACAAGGGAATTTAAGTTCTGAGCTAAACCCCACGGGAACCAAAGGAAGCCTCTTCTTGGCTCCACACAGGGAACAAGTGACGCCTGGCTTTAGCACGAACTTTTCACCAAGTGACACCCAAAGGTTTGGTGTATGTTCACCAGCTCAGCACAGGAAGAGCAGATCCTCACTTGCACGAGAAGCAGCAAATGTTCTGGCCAGAGGTGCCCCAGGATCTCTGCTCGCTGAGCTGGCACACAGCGCAGACACTTAAGTTTTCAGTGCCAGAAGGTATTTTAACCAAGTATTTTGCGTGAGATGAGATTTTGGTACCTTTGACGACACTCACCCAACTGCTCTCCCTGCCTCTCTGCCAAAGGCTCCGGATCCTGCTGTCGCCCCGGCTGGGAAAGGGTGGCTGTCCCCTGGCCGTGCTCAGACCCAGCGTCCCCTCTGCCATTCGCTGGCTCTCCCTCCTGATCCTAGACACAGCAAAGATGAAATCAAGCCCCAAACCTCTTCTCCCTTTGAATACACTGCCCCATCCACCCCACCGAGCCAGATGGCACGGGGAGTTTTTCTGCTGTGTTGGCATATATTAACATCTTGCATCTGCAGGACAGCAGGAGCACGTGGCCTTCACAGACATCCCTGCTCATCTCGTGGTTAAACACAGGTTTACTCTGTCCAGATGTACCACCTGTATCTGGGTGTATCTGAGCCCATTTTCTCTGATTTCCCCCTCTTTCCAGATCTGCCAAATTTGACTATAGAAGGCAAAGAGCCAAAGATGATCTTCCCTTAATAGCTGCTAATGGTCTGAACTGTTCTCAAATGTGGTTTTTGAATGGAAAAAACCCACTAAAACTAACAAAGTTTTTTCCAACTGTAGTGCAACTTGGACATTTAAACACAACGAGAGTCTAAAATCTTACCAGAAGTATTAGAGAACAAAACTGGGAGAGGAATGGAGACAGAAAGAGCCTCGTCTGTTTCCTCAGACTCCACAGCAGCAGCTCCAATGGTGTCTGCTCTCCCACTCTCCACTACCTGCACCTTCTCATCCCAGCATGTAACCATGTACCCATGGCTATGGTCCTGCACAGCCTGCTGTTACTACACCTCCCTTCTCATGATTGGAAATCCCAATTTGGGATGTCCTGGAGGGACATTAAGTCCCATCACAGACTCAGGTTATTGCAGACTCTCTTACCTGAGCTTGTGTGGGAGATGATGGGAGTGCAGGGCTCCCTCCATCATTTCGGGGACCACTTGAGCCCTGGTGACCATCACTCGGGTGTACAGCAGCTGTGTGTGGCCGAGGAGCATCGTCTCGCGTGAGGATCTGCACGGAGAAAGTGGGGCTCAGGGGGTGCTGGGAGAAGAAAGCAGGAGGGGGGTGGGCTACCAGGCCCCCCCTCTCCCCAAAGCAGCCTCCTGCTCACTACAGGGCATGTCTGGGTTACTGGTTTCAGCGCTAGCTGAGCTCTCTGTCAAACAAATACTTTAGCAGCAGTAAGGAAGAGAGCAGCAAGAGGCAGCGAACAAAACGGTGTATTTCAAGGGCTGGGAGCCATGTTCTCCATCACCCACAAAGAGCAGGAAGACAGTGAGCTGTGGGGCTACGACGTCAACCCTGCATTCCCCTGCCCTCTCCCTCCTGGAGGGCAAGTGTCCACTCATGGCATGAAGTCCCGATGCCGGGGACACTGCCAGAGGCCCCACCAGTGATGGTCATTTTGGTACACAGAGGGAGGTGCTGGTCTGAAATCATCTGCAGAAAAGACACTGGCTCTCCAGTGGCAGCCTTCGGCTAGCTGCTTTGCCTTGGGTGACTACTGATGCAGCATCAAGGCCCACTTCATTCCATGTCAGCATCTAAACCCTACAAAACCTGAGACGTGAAGATATAGACTGAGGAAGGGGAGTTTTCTTCACAGGTGAACCTGCATCAGAGCAATGGGAAGGCTCTTGGACCAGGACTTCCCTTGTTCCCACTGCTGGCCAGAGCAGCACAACCCAAGCAAGTGCATGATGCAAGGGCACAGGGCTCAGCCACAGTACAGCCCACAGACCTTCTCCATCTCTCTCCGAGCAGGTTGGAAATTGGGACTGAGCTTCAGGCAGTGCTCCCATGCTCGCAGGGCTTCGGCTCTCTGTCCCATCTCCAGAAGCACCTTGCCTTTCCTGAAGAAGCCCTGCGGAACAGAAAAATCTGCCGTGACTATGAGACAGTGACGAGCTGAGCATGCGCCCCTTCAGCTCCCATGTGAGCCCCAAGGGCATGTCTCCACAGCCTCTTGCGTGCTCCCACTGCAGGCCAAAGCACCCCGGCACATCACTGTTCCCATGCTCAGACTTGTCCTTCCTGCTCACCAGGGCCACCCACAGCCACGTACCCATCAAAGAGGACTCACCCAAAATGCAGCAGTTGCCAAAGCCAAGAGAACAAACCCTACCAAGACCTACAGAAGCAGTCAAGGGCTTCTGCCTTTGAAGCTGAAAAGCTATTGCCAACGCTTCATCAATCAGCAAGAGAGCTCTCAGGCTTCATTTCCCCAAGGGTAGCTCAGCCTCCAGCCAACAGTTCCCCGACCAGCATGGCTACGTGCCTTCACCGCCTGCGCGCCCGCAAGGACAGCGGTGGCACCGGACCCCTCCTGTTAGAGCAAGGCAGTGCCTGCAGCCTGGCTTCGCAACTTAGTGGGTTTGGCAAGGGTATTTCTGAGCAGGATGAATCCAATGGCCACGGAAATTCAGGAAAGGGGGAAACTGCACCCACACAGTAAGATTTGGCTCCCAGTGCAGCCAGCCGAGGGGGTCACCCCTCCGCTCACCTCATGCTCTGCAGGCTCAGCCCGGCACACGGCGTCCAGGTCCTCCAGCGCCTGCGGGTGCTGTCCCTGTGCCACAAACACCTCTGCCCGGCACAGCCGCAGGGAGCTGGCATCTGGGGCTGGAAAGAGAAGTGTCGTCACTCATGTGATGAGTTGTGTGTAGTGAGACAGTGGGGCGGCGTGAGGCCGGGGAGACCCCACCATGACAGAACAGCCCCTGCGTCACTGCCTCGCATTGCGCACAACCAGCTCCTGCACTCCTCTTTGGCAGGAGTCACTGGCCTCGTAAGTCTCAGCAAGGAAGCTATTTTCCCTAAATATCAAGTTTTAAACTCTTTGAGGCTCTTCCCTTTGTTTTTCCCGATCTTCTCAAACGCCCTCAGCCAAGAGGCCCCCACCACTGCCTTGAGGCTCACCCATGCTGGGATCTGGGCTCTCATCCATCCTTTTGGGATGCAGCAAAAAGGCTGTATCATACACGCTCCCTACAGCGGCTGTTGCCACGGGAGGCTCTGCGATGTGATTCACCCAGCAGAGCCACAATAACACGTTACCAAATGAGCCTGCAGCTGCAGAGACCTGTCATCCCAAAACACCAGGGAGCCTCCCAGACCTATCCAGCTGCCATTGCTCTCCCAGGGCAGAGGAGAAATGGAGGGGGTGGGGGTGGGGGGGTTTCCAAGCATGAGAAAAGGCTGAGATTTCCCAAAATGGAGGAAAGGAACTGAGCTTCCAGTTCCTCATCAGCAAGATGTCACTGATGGGATCTCAGTGGCAGGGGGACACAGCTCCCACAGGTACTGCTGGCCATGACAGCCCAAGCGTCATGGTGCTGGGCATCCTGCATGCTCCTGCCTGCTCCTAAATAACAGGCAGTGAGACCCTCTTCTCTCCTACCCCAGAAAAACCCCACAAAGACCCTTCTCTCTACCCGCACTGCCAGCAGGGGAATCGGGGTGGAGGATGTCAGTGAGTACAAGCAAGCAGCACCCCAAAAACGCACACAGTGCAGTTCATGGAGTAACCAGGTGTGGTTATGTTTGTGGGTTTGAACTGTAGAGGATTCCCAGACCCACCCCGTTATATCACAGCTTGCCATGGAGGTGACCTACATCCATGACACTGTTGGCTTTCCAGCTAAGGCAACGGGTCCCTGCATCAGGCCCTATGTCCCACCCCCAGTGCTGACCATCACCAGCAGGATGCTGGCTCTGAGACCAAACCTGCACCATAACTTAGGCACCATTTGCAGGCACTGTGGCAAAGGGGGGTAGCAGCACCGCCTTGCCGAAGGGCCAGCAGCTCCTACTAGGATGAGCCAGGTCCAAGGGGCTGGGCAGCAGCTGACCAGCGGTCATCAGGAGACATCATTGTTGATGATATCTCCTGCATGCCCAACCCCAGTAGCCTTTCCACCTGCCCTGGTTCAAACACAGTGCTGATGCAGCTCTGCCAGCGAACTGCAGGTCCGGACTAGCAGCCCCGGGACGGCAGGGTGCAGGAAGCTGGCATCCACCCACACCCCTGCCTGCCTCTGCTGTCGCTGTGCCCAGGCGCCCACCGATCCGCCCAGGCCCCCGCTACCTCCGATCACGGAGAAAGAAGTTCTGCCATGGCTATTGCCTCCTTTTGTTCCCATGCCCAGCACAAAGCACAGGGAGACCTAGCTCCCCTCTGCCTGGGGCTCAAGGTGCCAACGTAAAGCCAACCCCAGCCGCTCCCGCACCAAGGCTGCGCTGGCCACGCTAAGCTGTGCAGCAGAACACCACCTGATCCCTCAGAGCTTCTTTTCATTCATATGTTGGCCAGGACCTGAGGGCACAAGCCAGGAAGCACAGGAACTTGCTGCGCAGTACCCCATCTCACAAGCACAAAGTACTCCAGCCCCTAACGGCAGGTGGAGATGAACAAGCGGGTACAAAGTCTGGAGGCTCATTTTCCATGTGGGCAAACCCACAGCCCGGCAATAAAACGACTGATTTGGTGAAAACAAGATGTGTAAAATGGGGCTATGAATTCTGCATTTCTCTTCTGCTGCGTCTATTTTTGATCTATGATATCATTAGACCTTAGGGACGTAAGCCAGCTGGCGGCCCTGGCAGCTGATGAGTGACTGATAGCATTCCCCAGCCTCCCGGCTCCGGGCATGTCAGTAGGCCTCCCGTGTTACACATTACAGTGCTTTTTTTTTTTTTGTCACTTACAAAAACAGAAGCTAAAAAGTTGGCAATTTATTTTCTCCTGAGCAAAGAGAGCTGCTCAGTGGGCTGGGCTGAGCGGGGCACTGCAAACTGGCCTGCAGGGTGATGCTGAACCACCATCAAAGAACCATTCCCATGGGTCAAACATTTATCAGTGGTTATCTTTGAAAGTGAAAGGCAGCCCGTAAGATGTGCAGCCTGAAAGCAGTCTGCAGGAGCTGGAAAACACGTCCCAAAAGCACCACCCGCGTGGCTGAGCCCCAGCAGCACCAGCGAGCACAGGTTCACAGGAGCTGCGGCTGTGACTGCCGCTTGTCGCCCTGAGCCAGATTTCCCCTGCCCTTCGGGGCACAGAGCAGGCAGTGAAGATCGAGGACAGAGCTTGCAACGTTTCCTCTTTATACACACACAAGCTTTTTAGAAAGATAAATATAATCGTACACCCCAATCAGACAAAAGCCTGGAAATAAGGCAATCGGTACTAGAGAACCGTGGGTGCGTGTTTGCGCTGGAGGACGGGTGCCCGGGCATGAGACAGATGCCTCGGGAGGTTGCATAAAGAGACCTGCTTTCTGCTCCCACCACCAGGATCGGCCAGCCCCCCAGACCTTGGGTTCCTGGCATACTCTGAACCTCTGGCACTTGTCTCGCAGCGGGTGATGAGTAAGTGTCTGCGCCGCAGGAGGAGAGCTGACTGCTGTCATAGAAACGCCGGTGGAGAAAGGACCTTCTGCCTCTGCCACCCCAACCCCCTGCTCCAGACACATTGTATAGCCCCTTTTATTTAAGCATTACTCTCCAAGAAATCCACTTACAGCCACACATTAAAGCAGATCAGCCCCCCCTTGGCCCGATCCTGAGCTTGCAGGCAAACGTCTCACCGGAGCAGGTTGCAGGAGGGAACCAGGAGGGCACAGGGACACACAACACCCTGCCCTGTGCCGTTGGGCTGGTGCAGGAGCTCAGCCAAGGCTGTGTCCTCGCCAGGCTCTGGGGGTGAGGATGTCTGTCCCAGACTGGAAAAGTCCCAACCACTTTACATAATGTCCACCCCTGGGCAGAGCTCTTCCTCTGACCCTGAAACATGGCTGGGTGGCAAGATGCAAGGAGCTGCTCCAGCCGCTCGCTAACACCAGAAGCATGTGGCCGGTGGGACGCAGGCTGTGCACCCTGCCCTGCCTGCCGCACTGGCAGCCAGGATGAGCAGCAGGCTTGCCTGGCCACCCACCCCCTCCCACCACCCAGGGACACCAGCGGACACAGGAGAAATGCCCAGCAGCTGATCTCCCCTCCCCATCCCCACAAGCCGTCTTTTCAACACTTCCACCTTCCCTGGTGTCCCAGCTCCGGACCGTGCAGGCTCAGAGGGCAGCGCGGTGCTGGGACAAAGTGACCCACGTTGGTACCCACCTGCTCCAGCAGCACAGAGCCCGCATCCTCGTCTCCGCTGCAGTGCTGGCCCCTGGCACCCAGCATGGGC
>VWZZ01001264.1:2072895-2090788 GCA_013399095.1 Psophia crepitans | reverse complement strand
GGGGCGGCCCCCGCGGGCCGCCTGGGCCGCTCCTCCCGCACCGCTCCCGGGGCTGGGGCCGGTGGGGGTGCGCTCCCAGCCCCCGGAGCCGGTGGGGGGTGCGCTCCCAGCCCCCGGCCGCGTTGCGGGAGCCTTACAAAACAGCCGAGCGGTTACGAAAGCCGGGCACCCGCTGCCACACGTCCCATCCCCGGTAGATGGCGGCGCCAGCTCGTTTTTCCCAGTATTTCCCGTTTTTCTTGGCGCTGCGGTGGGTTCCGACGCCGGGCGGGCTGCGGGCCGGGCACAGCTCAGCGCCCGGCGCGGGGGCAGCGCTGCAGAAGGTGAAGGGTTTGGGGGATTTCTCTCCCCCAAGCCCCTAACTGCTTTCCGCCTGTTTTTGGATAAATGCGAAGTCACAGTCAGTTGTAGCAGCTCAGTACATAACTACCCCCCTGTCAGCACTCCGGCTGCCCCATCCCACAGCGAGTCAGTGGGAGGGGGATACTGGAGGATACTGGTACTACCTAATTTTGAGGGACTACACAGAACCAGGCAGCCAGAGCACTGGGATCTCTCTCCAGCTTCTTTCATGGTGTTGAACAAAACCTGCCTGTGCTCCCAGCTGCCTGCCAGTTGTTTTTCCTCGGCTGTTTCCTTCTTGGGAGGAACAGATAGCGCTAACTGGGCAGCTAAAAATAAATAACGCTTCCCTTTAGAGCCCACAAACACCTTTATTCGGCTAAAAGTGGCGAAGGCCCTGCCCAGCACGTGCTGCTGTTTGCATCCCCACCTCCTCGATGCGCCCAGGGCACGCACTGCTGCTCCAGCTGGGAAAGGCTAATCTCTGTCTTCCTTCTCATCATCCTTGTCATTGCCGCGGTCCTGGGGCAGGAACAAAAAGAAAAAGAGTCACCACGTGAGGGCAGTGCTGGGTGTTTTGCTTTCCACCCCCTGGTTCCTGTGGGTATTCATCAATAGCACCTACAACCAGCACCCACACAGGGTGCACATCCCTTGGGTCAGCCAGGCCCAGCATGGAGCTGTTGGTGTGGTTACCTCCTCCGAGTCACTGTCGGAGATGCTGCTGCTCCTGTTGTCCTCTTCCCCATCTCCCTACAGGGACAAAGAAAGAAGGACAAGCATCACCAGGGATCCTGACACCCCCTTGCTGTTGGAGCTAGGGCCTTGAGTCAGGGAGATGTTGGGTGTTGTGGGTATCTTGAGCCAAGCTTTGCCCACTGGTGCTGCTGTGGACCCATGAGTGCCTATGGCCCCACAGAGACCTCCAGAGCTAAGAGCAAGGATTCAGTGATGTGTGCCATACAGACAGCATCACTGTCCACAGCAGCATCTCATCTGGGTTGAAATAGGAAGAAAAGGAGAGAAAACTAACTAGAAACATTGGGAGACAAGAAAGAACTGTCTCTCAACAGAAAAGCCACCCATGCAGTATGATTTCTAGGCTATGGATGGCATAGCTCCATCTGCCAGAGGTGTGGCTCCATCCTGCCACATGCTGGGCAGCGGGTGCTCAGCGTGCTGGGTGCCCCACAGACACCACGAAGCCAGCGGCACAGCTGGTTCAGGGGGTCCCCAGCACAGCCCTTGACATCAGATGGCTTGGGAATTGCTGGTCTCACCCTGAGCACCACGCTGGTGTCTTTGGAGTTGGAAACCCTCTGGCAAACAGTTCAGCAGCTGATCGGCAGAAAACTCCATTGTTCCCCTACCTTTTCCTCTTCCTCCTTCTTCTTCTTGTCCTTCTCTTTTTCTTCCTCAGTCTTTTCCTTCTCCTCTTCCTTCTCTTCTTCTTTGTCCTTGTCCTTTTCCTTCTCCTCTCTCTCCTTATCTTCCCGTCCAAACCCTATGACAGGGCACAGACAGAGGTTCATTGCCAGTACGCAGCATCCAGCACATGCAAATCCAATGGGACAGGGCAGCAGGTCCCCATGGGTTTTGGGGGTGTGAACCCCCCCGGGTTAACACCAAACACTCACATTTCAGGATTGTTGACATTTCACCACAAAGGGCTCTGGGGCACGAGACCGTCACACCTACGGCACAGAGAGAACCTGAAGGAGCAACCGGAGGGTGGAGTAAAGTGAGCTTTTCAGGGATGAAAACACCTCCCTGGACCCCACCATTTGCTTTTCTCCATGGGAAAAGAGGCCCTGTGCCCTTCCAACCCCCCCAAAAAAAAGAGCAGAGAAAGGGGTAAAGCAGTCTATGGCCTCCAGATAAAAAGGACCAGACCTTGCACCCACACAGGCAGCACTCACTGGCCTCCACCCAGGAAACAGCAAGGAAAGAGCAATGGAGCCAGACAGAGAAATGTCAGTGCAAATGTGCAGGGAGATGCCTTAAGCTCCCCATTAGCACTTGAAAACTACAGAAGTATTTAAAATTAAATGAGAGTGAATCAATAGAGAGTGGGCTTTGGGGGTCCCAGGAACGTCTGGCAGAAAGGGGACCTCCCCCGCGGACAGGGCGATGGCAGGAAGGGAGATGGAGGCAGCCGCAAGCAGAAGTGAAGCCAAGAGCAACAGCAAGAAAACTCCCAGCATCAATTAGCTGCCTGAAAGGTGACAGGTGAAAAGACAGCAGCTTGCTTTAAAAATAGCAGGACCAAACAAAGTCCATGAAACAGCCATGAAATTGGGGCAGAGGAGCGGCAGCAGGGGTGAGGCACGGGGTACCCCCGCTCGCAGGGAAGAGCAGGTCATTCCCCTGCCACAGGAGGTGGTGAGAAAAGTTTCTCTTCCAGCCACTAATGGAGGGAGGCAGGACATTAACACTTTCTTTTAATGTTTTTATGGCCAAAAAAATGACATCATCTGGTAGATATTTAGGCTCTTAAAAGAGCCGGTCGCAGACTCTCAGCCGGTAACATTGATTTGTATTTTCTAAACCCCCGGGATGCTGCAGGGCAATGAGAAGCAGCAGGTTTGGTGCAGCAGTGGGGGCGAGTCAGGTTGGACAGGGAGAGCAGGAGTGAGGGAAGTGGCTGATAGAAGGTGTAATCAGTGCAAAGTTAAAATCTAATTAATAATGAACGGTGATCTAATTCATCTCTGTAATTAAGAAGTGCAACTACTAATTGAAAATAATTACATTTTAATCTAAAATCATTAAAAATAATCAAACGTTAGCAAAAGAAAAGGCAGCCCCTGAGAAGGTACAGCTGATGCCCCAGCCCCAAGTCCTGCACACCAAAGCTTCTCCGCAGCTCCCACGGCGTGTGCCAAGCCCCAAATCCACAGGGGATGCCCCTGCCTTGTGCCTTCGCTGCTGGGGGGTGAGCAGAGGAAAGGCACGAGGTACACAGAGGTTCCTAGAGGTGTACCTCAAGCTTTGCACTAGGAAACAGGCAACCAGACCAAAGCCCCACAGCCAGGGCTGGAAAGGGATAGCACTGCCCCAACGCGTGCTAAGAAATGCCACCATGGGCGGTTACAACCCTTTAAATCCCCACTGCACCAGTAACCCTGTCCCTGGGGACCAACTCAGCTGATTTCCAAGAGATGGGGTGGGCTCCCCCACACTCCTGTCCAAGTGTGCCACCCAGCACCCTGCGCAGCCCCCATCATGGGTGGCAGCCCCTGCCATGGGTAGTGCTCAGGTGAGGCTGCCAGCCCTGAGCTTTTTCCCATCCCAGACCAGCAGATCCAGTTTTGCCTGTTCCTTAGGAGCCTCAGCCACCCTGTTTCAGGCAGGCAGGTTTCCCTGTCCCAGATGAGCTGGTTCCCTAAAGCCCAGGCAAGCAAACCAGAAAAACCCAGCAACCAGCTCTATGGTCCCCACTGATAAGCTCCAGTTGTCCTCCATGGCCAAGGAAACGGCAAGATGCGCACAGATCGGATCTCTGGCTAACGGAGCAAACCTGCATATTCATACCCAACCAGACAGCAACAGCGTGGATGTCCTTACCCCCCCAGGCACAACGGGCTTACGGGTCACGGTGCTTGTGTCTGCTTCTGTCTCACCCGGGGGAGTGAAGTCCTTCCTGCAAGGAGCAGGCATGACGCCTGATTGCCACCCCCAAGACCGTACAGAGTGCAAGCCACCCCAGGGATGCTCCCGTGGCACCCTCTGCTTCCCCCTGCCCTCCGGCTCTGCTTCTCCAGCCTGTAAAACTGATACGTGAGTCTGTAAACCCCCTTGATGACACGAGGGAGACGGGAAAGCGCCTTACCTGGAGCTGGAAAAGGCAAGCGGCCTCCTGGATGCCTGGCTGGCAGCTACCTGGGATCTGGGTATTTGAGTGTTGTGTGCGGTCTCCTCCCCAGTCCCACTTTCAGAGCAGAAAAACTGGCTCTGCCGCCCAACGGACAGCACATGACACTGGGAACATGACGGGTCACATTCATACCTGCAAGAAGCATTGCCTCCAGCATGGGCAGGAGCAGAAGGACCCTTTGCAAGCAAGCCAGGGCAGCTCTGGATGCTAGAAGAGGGGATTTGGGGTGTCCTTAAAACCACGATGAGAGGAACCTCCAGCAGGTCCTTGCTCCCTTCATGGTGGGAGCTGTCAGGTGGCTCCAGGAGGTCCAGGCAAGGCCGAACCAGGCAGAGCTCGGCATTCCCCGCTCCCTTGGATGCTTGTCTTTGCTGCTGGCTTTCACTCCAACATATGATTAAGCAAATACCTGTCAGCAGAGAGCAGTTACCAGCAGGTCTAAACACTTGCATAATGCACTTCCCC
Source organism: Psophia crepitans (assembly GCA_013399095.1). Classification (NCBI taxonomy): domain Eukaryota; kingdom Metazoa; phylum Chordata; class Aves; order Gruiformes; family Psophiidae; genus Psophia; species Psophia crepitans. Next base: position 2,086,104 of record VWZZ01001264.1, on the reverse strand, counting down.
TCTAATGCAATGCCCTCGTTTCTAATGGCACCAATACGGGATAATAACAGTAACAATAATGTCAAGAAGGGCTTGTGTACCTGAAAGCTAATTTGTTTTCTCTACCTAATAAAAAGTATTACCTCTCCCACAAGATTTGCCCTATTTGAAGCCTTCAACTCTATAACAAAGTTGCTCCCACAGTCATTTGACTTTAATTTACAGTAATTGCAGCATGCACGGAGCCCCCTCCCACCGAGCCAGACTAACCCTGGGTAACTCATGCAGGGAGCAAGCAGCTGTACAGAAGTTACCCATCCCAGAAACCTGGCCATGCCTGCCCCAGGCCTCCTCCACCGGAGCCTGCACTCGCCCCAAATGCAGAGCAAGAATCCCTTCGGCAGGTTTAGCTCAGAAATAAGGGATGGGTTTTAATGGCAAGGCTGGATAAACCCTGGAGCAGCTCAGCAAAGCCGGTGGCAGAGTCCCTGTTGCTGCTGATTTCAGAGTCAGCTGTGGTGGTGCTTTCTAGCAGAGATGCTTCTGCTCACGCACAAATTATTTGGGGAACCCCCTGCAGCCAGTGCTGTCTTGGGGTAAATCACAGCAGCAATCCTGCCTGTCCCGGCACGACGCAGCCGCCAGGTTGACACAGCTGGGGAACTCGGGGTACAGCGCAGGAGCTCGGTGGAGATGTGCCCAGGGAACGCAGCACGGGGCCATAGGACAGACCCAGGGAGGCTGCTTGTTGTTGGGACCGGCTGGCATCCAGCCCCACTCCTCTGAGCAGCTCCTGCCACCTTAGGAGGATCCTCCCCCACAAACACTAAGCTTGACCTTATTTTTACCTGGTGACCTCATCGCTCGCTGCTGCCAGCCCATGACACGAGGGACCTAGACCTGCAGCATCCTCCAGCAGGAGCAGCCCAGGGGACAGCCATGCCACCGCTCCCTGGACACGGGGACAGAAAGCATCATCCCAGGGAACCAGCTCTCAGGGACCACCCCGGCCATCCAGCCAGGCTGCTGCCACCAGCACCTTACAGAACAGGGGTGGCTTCCAGCACCCAGCAGGACACTGGGGTGGCAGCCAGAGCCACCTCTAGGTCCCAGCCCAGAAACCGCACGGGCTCTGCCCTCACCCTGCAGCGGGCACAAAGCTGCCCTCGCAGGAAGGAAAGCAACGTGCCAGCCAGCACGGCCTCCTCCGAGCCGCTGACAAAGCGCAGAGCTGCGAGGGACTAGCAAAACTCCCAGAAAACATTAATTAGCTCAGTACTGGGCAATTATGTCCTCCCTTTCTGTGCCAAGGAGCCTTTGGCTACAGAAGATCAATCTCTCTGCTTAAATCACATCCCCATAGACCACTGTTTATTTAGGATCTAGCGTGCACACCTGGGAAGGAAATGCCAGAACTCTCCTCCTCCTCCTCCTCCTCCTGCCACTTCTCCCCTTCCTGCCTCTGAGTCAGGTCATTCAGTTTGGGCTGCGGGTGACCTGGGACAGCTGTCCCCGTGCTCAGGGCCACAGGGGCAATGGAACTGCTGCTGCTTCTTCCAAAGGAGGACAACTGCTCATCCCTCCCGTGTCAGAGGTTGTGCTGCTGCCGAACGTGCGTGTTTTAATAATGAGTCCCTGGGAAGCTGGTTGGGCAAGGGCTTGGAGCAAGTCCCAAAGCCCATCGGGAGGAGGGAACCTTTATGTTTTAAACCTTTCCACAGCAGCTGCCAGGAAGCAGCTTTTACAGCTGCAAGTAACAGAATCTCTCCCGAAGAAAGAAAATAATTGTGGAAGGTGGTTGTTTTGTTTCCTTTTTTCCCCTCCAAGTCACTGCCAGCATCTTAGCGAGCTCTTATCTATTCTCATCCACCTCTCACCTCCCCAAACACTACCAGAAGTGCTCAAATCACTGCCAGCTCTCATTAGGTTCATGCAGAAGGCAAGACCGAACAATAAGACCTCCAGACAGTTGGATGCTGAATTCTGATGAATCCTTTGGGTAGGAAGGTATCAGCAACTGTGGAACTGTTTTTGTTGGCGATCTATTGCAGTCCTTGCACTGGCACACAAGTGAAGCTGGTGCACGGCTGATTATGGGCTGCTATAACAAAATCCAGGTGGGCACGACTGCATCTTCAAGAAAAATATCACCTAATTTCCTTTAATTATTAAACTACTCTGCACTGAAGCACTGCAGGTCAGTAGAATTTATCTGCAAGAAAAGCAGCTGCTGCTTCATAAAGCTGTGCTATCTTTATTTCTTCTTTTTTTGACATTTCTGTAAATTTTGGCTTCACGGCAGGAGCAAAGCTGCCATTTTGCACAGATGCAGAACTGGGAGCTCGGCTGTGGGAGCTCTCACTCCTCAGCCTGGGTCAGAGCCCTCTTTCCTGGGAGACAGTACCCTGCCGTGAGCAAAGCCCCGGCTGTCCCAGCCCCAGAGCAGCACCCAGCCCCACAACCCAGGCTGAAAAAAACCCCAACAACCTACAGTTCGTTCTCATTTCATTCATGCCCACTGCTATCTTGATAGCTCTTAACAGGAATGGTTGTCAAAACAAACCCTTTCTTTAATAATACTGCCAACATAAAGAAGAAAAAAAAAATACATAGTTTATTGTAGTGCAGTTTTTTTTAACCCAGACACGTTCAAGTCTAGGTTTTTTTAAGATGAAAAAAAAGGCTCTCCCTTTCAGGATCTAACCAGGACTAAGGCAAGGCTTTTTCCATATATATAAAATCAGAAGAGCATTAGCCAAAAGGTATTCTAATAATAAAACCCACTTCTCTACCGCACAAAGAGAGCGGATGAATGTTAAGCCTTCAGTACAGCAGAAATGTGCAAGACCTGCTAAAACCCAGAGGATTTTCAAAATGAGATTTGAGCATCATTGTTACCAATGAGCAAGTGGAGAGGCAGGTGTGACACTTGGTCACCTCTGGTTAGCTGTTCTGGACTTCTTGAAGTTCCATTTTAGCTGTGCATTTCTGCTCTTGTGATTCCAACAGAGGCTGCTCCCTCCCAACGGGCAGGCTCAAAAGAGAGAAATTGCAAAAGGGAACAAAGCAGGGAACTTTCACAGCACAAAGAAACAGATACCGTATGTGGAGCAGCTTCTGAGACAAATGAGGACTCCCGCTAACAGAACCAAATTGCTTCCTCTCCCCCTACTTTAATATACCTTCCAAGAAGGAGCGTTGCATTAGAGTGTTTTTACACAGAAACAGAAGAGCAGTATGAGAGTTTGTGAACAGTCTGTGGCCGACATGTCAAGCTGCACTGAAAAAGGGGAATCCTCCTGCTAAATTATCTCATTAAATTGCCCAAACACGAATCAATCCCTTTTAGCTAGCTCTCATTTATTGCTATAAAGTACCCACGTTCTTAGGGCCAGATCAGCATTTTTCCAGCTCGTGCTGAAGCAAGCAGTCTGCAAGAGAATCAGAAACAGCACCCTAGTGAGAGTCCCCGTCCCACATCCCTGAGTCATTAACAGACATCTTTGGGAAGCCGGGGCTTCTCTTCAGCAACAACGGCTTGACAAGGAATCCTCTCTGCTCCATTCTTCCTGGTCTAGGAACTGCAAGGTTCATAATCACAAATATTTGCCTTTTCTTGCACCTCCTATCCAATATTCACTTCAACACCAACGCAGAGCATTCAGAAACCTAATTATGTCTCTCTGACTTAAAAAAAAATAAAATCACAATATGATTTTAGCTAACTCTTTAACTAGCTGGCTGCTACTCTTTTCTCCAGCACTGTCTTCACTGTCCAGAGAGCTTCTCCAAAGAGCTTGTTAACACATACAGCAGAGGGATTTCAGTGAAAAGATATAGACAGTCCACGAAAACAGAGAAGCAATCTGCACTTTAAGTCTGTCACGTTGTCCACCAGCCTGAACTATGCTAATCACATCTCTCAACACGCTGTAAGAGCCGTCATTGCCAGACTGCACTTAATCACTGTTCCTGCAGCAGCAGCAGCGATCAGAGTTAATCTTTTTCCCTTTAATAAGAGCCATTACATCATTCTCCAGCGTGGAAACTACGAAGTGGGAAGGTCAAAAAGTTCCTAATTAGAAGGATTTTTATTGCTGTGATAGTTCCGTTCTAGCCTCAATAAGAGAGATCTGCAGTACAGGCAGCAAGAGCTGGAAGGCATCTTGAATATATGAAGCACTGTTTGAAGCCTAGGAAAACAAAAATCAAGATACACACATGAATAATTATGCTACCAATCAGCTTTACTAACCACATACTCATTTCAAACAGCATTGATTAATGCATATAAGAAACAGAAGCCTAGTGCTCGTCAGATTTTTAAGGCTTCATTCTAGAAATCAATTTAATATTAGGTTTTTGAGGGATTTTATGCCACTAGGCAAAAAAGCAACTGGCTTAAAAACTGCCAAACAAGATCAGGTGCAATCCCAATGTAGGATACTGTTTTTGATAACAGATGAGAAGAATTTGTTTCAAAGTGAAGCATAAACATGCTGTGGCAGGAAGGAACACACACACCATCAGGCAACACCCATTTCCTACCACACCTCAGAAGTTTACAAGCACTGAGAACCAACTTCACAGCTAGGAAGTGTTGGGACTCTTGCATGCTAATTTCTGAGCTTGTCTAAGGTTTGACTTTGGACATTTAAATTCTAGAAATCCAGACTGCTGAATTTAATATGTGCCTTCTGACCCATCATAACTGTCTGCTGAGAACACGTAAGGCTCAGTCTTCACTAAGAACTTCATCTCTTTTGCAAATCGACAGACATCTATTAAAACTTTTAAGTTATTAGACAGGTAAGCAGAATCTTAGACCATGGGTTAGAGAACTTGGCACACATAAGGATACTGAAGTGGAAAAACCCCGGCATATCTATTTTTTAAGTATTAGCTTAAAGTTTTAAGTTTAGCATAACTGACCTCCAAAAACACTCCAGTGATTAAGGGATTCAGCACATCTGCTTTCTCTTTGACCTGCAGAGATCAGACATATATTATCCTGATTGAAAATTTGATCACATTTCTTCAAGCAAGATAAAGCTAAACCCTCAGTGAGTTTAAAATCACAATTTATCCCTACAGGAAAGCTAAGTCACAAGCTGCAGAGGGCCTGCTTTGCAGCAGGCAAATAAGAACAATGTAAGCTGCACATGCCCAAGGCAGGCTGTATATAAATACACACACTGCATCTTCAAATGAACTGCGGACATCTGGAGCATTTGGAAACGATGATATTATCTTCAATAACACCCAAGTGTTTTGGAAAATCCACATCAGGATCACAAACCTTATTTCCTTCTCTCTCCTTCGTACTGCCAGCACCAGTTCCCACCCCCCCCACTCTGTGGCAGGCTGAACGCAGCAGGAGGCATTCAAAAGCTCAGCACACATTCAGCTACCACAACTCAGGGAATGCTGACCTAGAAGATGAGTTCACAAGGCAAAGAAATGCATATATAGATGTGCAAACACAAAAAGCATTTTGTGGTGAAGATCCCAAGGCTGTAATCGACTAACCACATCTCATTCCTAAGAACTATGGTGTAACTTACCCCTGCAGTTGTTAAACACGTAGTAAACTCTTTAGAGAAAATTGACAGTTCTTTACACAGCACAATCGTCATTCTGTGGAAGAAGGGTGGGAAAACCATGTGGCAAATACAGTCTACAAAAACAGTTTTCTTTTAGCATTCATCTAACACACAAATATCTTGTTTCCATGCGTATAAAGCTAAATTAAACCACAATTGATAGGAGCACATGAACAGTGTATGAAGGTCTAGAAGTTCCCCAAATAAATTAGGGAGGAGAAGAATGGAAAAATAAATAATTAAAGCTGAAGATCTGAAACAGCATTCAGAGGACAGACACATCCATTCAAGAAGGAACAGTACTAACTTGGGGTTTTTTTTATGGGCAAGCATCATTTTCTGAATTAGAAAGTACTGCATATTTCATACACTTGCCAAGTATCTCCCGACATACAAGAAAAATCTCTGGTTTTACCAGTACTGCATAACACATCTAATTAGTTGCAGTAATTTTACAACATCACATACCTAACATACTAAATGATTAACAAAGATGCAATTAAGAATCACTTTTATACTACAACTGCTTTGTCATATTTTAAATATCTACTAACTAGCACAAGCTTAGGGCAAACATTCTTGGCTATATAAAAGCTTGCAAGTAGGATTTCTTCTTTCTTATCAAGAAATGTCTTTTAGCTGACAAGAGACAGTCGAGTTCTGCTGAAAGATAGTAATGCCACCCACTGCAACTTTCCACACATACGCAGAATTCAAGAGCCCTGCATCCCATGGATTTGCAAAGAATTATTAGACAGCCTAATCAGTATAAGTAACTATACACTACACATTTACTAAGAGATGAACTTACTGTGAAAGGGACTTGGCTCTGTCTGTGGCTGTCACCTCTTGCTTCTGACCATGCAGAAACAAAGCTGCAGTTTTGTGAAACATTTCAATGGAGCACGCTGTCAGTTCAGCCAGAGTTCTTATGGCAAAAGCATGAATATCCTGCAAGAGTTAAAAAGATTCTCCATAACATACAAAACCCAGCAGCTTTTAGTAAAAACAAGTGAATCACACAATGTACTACCACCTCACTGCCCTTTCAGACCTCAGAATCTGCACAGGATTAGAAACCCATAAACTCTGGGAACCAGAACTGTAACTTAGCAGCCAGATAACACTCCGCGGTCAGATATTCTCTTCCTTCATTACTCTGTTACCTCTACTGATTTTTTAGCATCATGGTCACCATCTCCGGATTCTACTTCTTGGTTTTCTTCACTTTCTTTTTCTTCTTTAGGAAGACTACTGTTGAATCGTGCTATCCAGCCATGAGCAGATGTCCTCACCTGCATGAAGATGGGTCACAGTATTTAATGACTGGAATGAAGCCCCCCTGCACACCACAAAACATAAGAGTATTGGATCTCTCTAGAGGAAAAACAGCCACGACTCCTGAGCTGGTGAGAAGAACCAGGACAAATGATCCCAGTGCCTTCAGGGCTTTGTAGAGGGTTGGCTGCACTGATGTAGTTGAGGGCAGCCATTTCTCCAGCACCGGCTGCTGGAGTTTACCAGCAAGACCACAACTAACAGAGTCACTTTAAAAATGTGTTTGCAAAATGCTGCTGCCACTTGGTGGACCTGAAGGGTAGTGAAATGAAGGCAATAAAGGCAATTCTACCTCTTACCAATTATGAACCAGCTGCTTTGTACCAAGAGTAGGGCTTCAATTCATGATTGTAGGTTGATTTCACTGTGGTGGCTGAAGGCTGACAGCTCCTGGTTGTCTTTGCCATCACTTGTCACTGCCCAGTGACAGGGCAAAGGCACACTTGTGTGTACTGATTCAGAGTCAAAGGCATTACAGAACATAATTTTGCTCCATAAAGGCAAAGGAGAAAGCCCATCTCTTTTGCCTACCTTTGTCAAAGGATCTACAACACAGCTTGTTTTCAAGCCTTTGATTATATTCACAAGCAAAGCAGGACTGAGAAGCAGCTCCTGTGAGGAATCTCTCCAGTATTGGAAAGATGGGAAATTACTCACCGTGATCAGTTTGTCCGGCTTTGAGGAGATACGCAGTTCTGAGAACAACTCTGTCACTTCTTTTGTAAACTCCTCATCTCCTAAAGGACAGAAAAGGTTTTTAATTCCACACAAAGGACAGATACAGAAGTAAGCACCACTTCAATGCTCAACTAGTTCTGCACAGGTCTACCAACTCTTTTATTCCTCTTTGAATCATCAGCTCAGGCAGGAACACATCAAACCTGAAAAGGTGGAGATACCAGTGCCAGAAGGGTAGCTTTTGCTTTCTCAATTCTGGTTTTGTAGCTAATGTAATTCCACTTTTTCTTTTTTCTTTCCAGGCAGCATTTTATAATGCACTAACTTGCATATCTCCTTGGAGAATCTGAAGTACCTCTTAAAGCCTATGGTTCTCCTAATATACACGGCAGGGCAGACATTAACAGTGAGGGGGAGGCTGCCAGATCCATCATGTGCAAGTATAAAAGATAGATTAGATGTTAAGTGATAGCAAGTGCAGGTGTGTAAGCCCTCCCTGATGAGCCATTTAGGTAAAAGCAATGCAAGAAATTTACATTTAAATCTGCGTAATCCTCAAGAATCACATGGTTCTTATGTATGGAAGCACCTCTGAGCGTTTTGGTCTGTGTGGCTAACTCTCATTTAAAAAATAAATAAATGAAAAGGTCTTTTGATTTTCTACAGGTTGGACAACTCTTTTCACAGTCTTTCCCTCAAGGTCAGGGGAATCCAGCATCTCTTTGAATTTGCATCTTGGCTCACGGACAGTTGTATGAACTGCCCAGGAGACAAGCAACTCTAATCCTACTCTGGCAAGAAATCGTTTCTGCTATAGAATGAATGCACAATGGCTTTCCAGAGATGAAGGGTATTGCTACCTGTCATGCTCCTGGCCACAGACTGCTTTAGGATTACACATCCAGCTAAAGAATAACTTAACTTTGTCACCATGCCCATTGCTAGTGATGTCAGGGCTGGTTGGTTCTACACTGAGAATTTAATTGAGAACCAGCTTCTCCTCTCAGAACCTGGGCTCTCTTACCCTTCTTTTCTTCCTCCTCTTCTTCAAAGAATTCAGGTAAAGAAAAAGCTTCTTTGAGTTGCTCCATTTCCTCCTTCAGTGAGTCCAGCTCTCCTCCAGAGAGGGCATTTAGAACCGATTTCACCTAGTTAGGGCAGCACAGCCAAAGAGAGAATCATAACTCCAACAAGAAAAAGAAACAGGATGAAGATGTAGCACTGGTTTACATGTAAAAACGTCACAGACTGACATTAATGAGAAAGTGGTATCTTCTAGGGGAAGGAAGAAATGGAAAAAGACCTATTTCTAAAGACTCATTAAATAATAATGAATTCTTAAGAAGTTATTCAAATAATTTCTTTCACAAAACTGTGAATAACTTCTGAAATTGCATGCTGATCTGCCTTCCTCCCTGCTCCATGACAGAGAGGACAATATCTGCTGTGCTCACAGTACTCTCCTCTTCTCCAGACCAAGGCAGCAAACAAGTGGGTATGACAAGAGAGTAACTTGTGATAAGTTGTTGAAGACACGCAGGAACTGAGACTAGTTGAGTAAAGAGAATGGCTTTGGGAGCTCAGGACAGCACACAATGCTCCCAGGGTAAACACCAGACCATAATGCAGGGGCCAAGTTGTGTAATCTATCATTTTATAGCAAGTTCTGAGCACCTGATTTTACATGTATATACGTATATTTCTAACCTTTTTTTCCCCTGCTCAGCTGAACTCAAAATAGAAGGCAAATTGCTCAAGGCCATTACCTTTGATTCACTCTCTCTGGAAAGGATCTCTAAGGCCTCCAGATGCGAAAGACCCTGAAACTCATCAAACAGTAACCCATAATGGGCTTTCTTCTCTGTAGCCATGGTAACCTCAGTAGCTGTCTGCTGCTCTTCTTTCTCTTTTGCCTCTCGTAAGACCTGAAAAAGAAAAGCAGAGGGCTCAGCTCAGTACCAAAAGATACAGAATATGGGAGGAGAAGGCTTTTGGTTCAATAGTAAATGGCCGCTTAATGACAGGACCAGAAAAAAAGGGAGAAGAAATGAGAGAAACCAGAGAGGAGCTGATATAGAACTGCCATACCTGAGATAACGTAGAGTTTCTGTTCATTAGGCCCTTTGTTTTTTTGAATCCAGGGTCTCCCTCAGCTATTACATCCATTGTCTTTTTCCCGATGAATTCCAAGGCATCCAGACCTCCACTAATAACACTTTTTCCCTAGGAATCAGATTTGAATATAGACAGCGCGTAAAACTCGCAGAAGACTATACAATCAAAGAAATTGAACTGGGGGATTTATATCAGCTATGTTATGCCAGACACCCACATACAAGCCAAATTGGTCCTTCTCACCCTAAAATTCAACCCTACTCGCTGCAAAGAGAGCAGGAGGACCTGGAAAGAGCCACAACACATCATCATCCAACAGTTTAATATAGCACTCAGGCAGCTGCAGCAATCTGATAGGAAATACATTTTTATTTTGGGAAGAGGCTGGTTCTCAGCACATTAAAGTGTTAAAGTATTTAGTTCTCATCCTTCTAATCAGAAAATACTAGAACTGCAGGTTTTGGTTGCTAACTCCTGTCTAAGCCTTTAAAGCAGAAGCAAGCTTTCCATCCGCGGCTCTTTCAGATTCACAGGCAAATTGACAAGACAGCAGATCACAAAAGCAGTTTCTAAGGGTAATGGGTTCCTTTGAAGCGCATTTCTCATGGTCACAGGAACAAGCTGATTTCTAAGCAATTTAGGCTAGTTTCACAGAAGTTTTTGAAGAGGAGAATGGATTTCATCTCTAGACAGTTCTGTGGAAATCAGGGGAAATATTCCAGGACTGAGTCTGACCCTGCATTTACCTGAATACTCCAAAGGAAGGGAGCAGAGATAACAGAGTACAGAGGTGACGTGCACGGGAACGCACACACCACAGAGCTCACCGTTAGGCTTTTTGTTATGCATCAACATTTAATACAGAACTATCACAATTCAGAACAACTTATACATTAAGTGCCAGTTACAAGCAAGGCACAGGATAAAGGTTGTCTGAAGGATAAGTTTCTCACTGTTCATCCCATAAAAGTCAAAATTAAAAGTTTCCTCTTACAATGTTTCAGACGAAAGGCAGAAAACCCAATGCTCTCTTAAACCCACTTTCTCCTGCATTCCCAACTCACTCACTGTGCTTTGGACAGCAGTAGAGATGGTTGACAAAACTCCAAGAGCCCCAGCAATAGGAAAGGAACTGCCATCATCAACTGCATCTGTGCTGCTAGCACCAGGATTCTCCCTTCCTGCATTAGAAGGCAGAGAATTAACTTCTTCACTCCCAAAAAACCCTAGATCCTGTCAGCTGCAGAGGGGAGAAAATTAACAAACACCAAGAGTCAGCCAGCAGCACAGCGAGAATTGGATTATTTCCCTACCTCCTTTTCAGAGCTAACAGAAGTAAGCAAATAGAGTATTATTTTAGCATATGGATAATACGCAAGATGCAGAGTAAGGTGATGCTATTTCGGGGCTGATTATGTTATGAAAAATGTTTCAGTGGTGTTTTTATGCAGTAAAAACTGACCTCTTGTAGTCTCTCTAGTCTCTGAAGAGATTTCACTAGGACTGGGGATCCCGAGGGTTGTTTCTGCTTTTTCTATGACATTTGAAATACCTTGACCTACAGAAGACAGCAGTAGTACTTTAACCATGAGACATGAGAGAAGTCAGAAGAGAAACAGGATTAGGGCTGCAAATTGGTTTTTATTATTCTGGATTCCTCTTGTTTCAGACAGTTTACCCAGCACTAAAAGGTACTACTATCCATTGCTTACCAAAGTATTGATCCCAGATTCCATCTCAGCTTTTACATCAAGTTGTAAGTACCAGCTGAATACTAGTCTAAAATACCAGCTGAAAATGACACAAACATCTTAAAAACTTGAAAGCAATTTTGGCTGTGCATATCTCCTTAATCTCACAGTACCTTTTGGTACTAATTTTCCTCATTACTTGAACAATTCTCTTGACATTTTTCCAATAATTGCTTCTACAACAGAAATCCCCTTCTCTAGAAACAAGTGCAAAAGCACTACCTTGAGACCTGAAGTTAAAAATTAAGTTAAAATATTTATCAAATATCAGAAAGAGACTTACCTACAGTAGCTACGGTAGCAGATGCAGTTGACAGAAGAGATTTCCCCCAGCTTCCCCAGTACCCCCATCCTGTCTGAACTGCGGCAGGAGAATCTGAGACCTTTAATGAAGAGCAGCAGAAGAGAGTGAAGCAGGTATTATGGTGAGGTGAGGAACACAAGCAGTCTGTGATGCATAGATTTGGGGCAGCTTTTTCTTTTTAGATAAACAGCAATATGAATTTTCAAAAAAGTGGTGAAGCTTATGGTCAAAATTCTTCTGTGCATAAAGCCAGGAAATATGAAGGCATGTTATTCAAAGCAAACACAGGAACATACCTTGAGGGTTTCGACTGTGGGCTTTTCTGTGGCTGCAGGCTGGCTGGGGGGTTTGGGTTCAGGTCTTTTCCGAGTCATAGGCACAGACTCGAGCTCTTGCTCTCTGTCTTCATTGCTCTCAGCACAGCCAAGGTCCTCTGCTTTCTGTTCATTTTCTTCTTCATAAAAGGTGCCTTCTTTCAGATTTTCACCACTGTCTCTCTCAGACATGACTACGAACATCCGCAGAAAGCAAAGCAGATAAAACAATCACTCCCTCGTACACTTTGACATGAGTTCAAAAGCATCACATTTCATTTAAATATTAAACACAACTAAGACAAAAATCCCTTCATGTTGCCACACACACCCACACCAACAGATTATGTTTTTAATGGAGCATATACACCCAGTTACGTCTGACTGGAAGAAACGTCACACTTGGAAGTTTAAAGTCCCGCAGAAACACGTGGCTTTATCTCACCGACACTCCCTCTCTGCAGGAAAGAAACAGGTTGCTAACTGAAAAGCAAAGGAAAGGTACAAAAGGTCCTCAGATAATTAAATCCATGACTTGCTTCACAAAAAAAAACAGCAAAAACAAATTGCGTGGGACACCTGCTTTGACGGGTGTCGGATACGATGGGGGATAGCAGTCAGAAAGCCGGGCAGGTAGGCAGGCAGGCAGCACCCGGTTTGCTTCTGTATTTAGGGCTGAGCTTCGCCATGGCATTACCACCACCCAGAACCAGAAATACGCTCCAGCTGCCACAACAACCGGCCCGACACGGCACACCGGGCATGAAGGTGCCCACGAACGGCGCTGCCACGCTGCGGCCCGCTCACGGGGCAGGGGTTTCTCCTTCCCGCTGGCAGCGCTCCGCCAGCTCCAGGGCCGTAACTTGAAGGCAGCGGCAGGCAGGGCCAGGCCAGGCCGGGCATCCCACGGCCCCCCAGGACAGATCCCAGAGAAGCGGCCTCTGATGCCGCCAGGGCAGCTACCCCCAGCACGGGATTTCGTCGGCTTTAAGCGAAGCGGCAGACAGCAGCCCCCGCGGAGGGCGCAGCGCTGGGTGCCAGGCAGGGGACCCCCACCCCGTTTCCCCGCACCCCCCCGCAGCGGCTGGCAGGGACCCCCCACCCCGCAGCCGCCCCAGCGCCCCCGG
>VWZZ01001264.1:2056360-2072682 GCA_013399095.1 Psophia crepitans | reverse complement strand
GTGCGCGGGGGGCCGGAGCGGTGTGGGGCGGGGCGGGCCGGGACCGGCCACTCTCCTCCCGGTGAGAGCGGCCTACCGCTACCTCACTGCGTTACGGTGACGCCAGGTTTTACCTGGCGACATCGGAGCCGGGGGAAGCGGCGCAGCGGCGCGCAGACCCTCCGCGCCCACCCCGCTGCTGCGGGAGAAGTCGGGGGCCCGGGTGTTAACCTCGCTGTTTTGGCGTGGAGGTGTTGCCGGGGGGAGGGGGGTGGTCTTCTGGCGTGATGTCAGGTCCCTGTGACGTCATGTCCCTGTGACGTCAGGCCGCGTGACGTCAGGCCAGCATGTCCTGGGCTCCCTGGGCTGTGGGCATACGTCGTGTTTCCTGCAGCCCCGAGTGGGGTTTTCCCACAGGCGAAGGTGGGTGTGCGTGGGGCCGGGGTGCCCCATCTGTGGAGTTCTGTCCCCCGTCGGTTTGAGCTGGCAGAGGGGGAAGGAGGAAAGGAAAAGAAAAGGAAAAGGAAAGGTGTTCTGTGTGCAGCAGATCCCGCGTCCTTCATGAGTCACCCCGTGACACGTGTCGGGTAGCCAGGGGCCACGAACATGCGAGACAGCGGGTCCCGTGGGGCAGCCACGCGCGGGCAAGGTGTGCCCGGGCCCCCGTCCGCGGGCTCCTCGCCTTGGTGTTTGGGCTGCGGGTGCAGCTGCTTCCCCGCAGAGCCCTTGCTGCTCCTGGCAGAAGGGAAGCCCTCCCCGCAGCCTCTCCCGTGCCGCGACCGTGACTCTCGTCAAGACCACACCATCTCTTTTCATGAGCCCTCCAGGAGTTAACTGTGGCTCCCTGGGGGTCAGAGGGGCCTCGCGGCATGGCCGCAGCGGCCTTGAGACACCGTGCTGCGAGCAGGGAGGCGTGCTCTGTGCAGAGGTGATCCGGTGGATCTCTTTAGCGTGCGTTGTTACCAGTCAGCTCGCTTTAAGCGCCACATTAGGTTTCCGCGTTGCGTGCCAGGCCGGCAGTTCACGCAGGCTGGGGTCTGTCAGGTGTGGCTCGGTTTATTGCTTCGCTTTTCTCCAGGTACGAAATGAAGTTCTGGGCGGTGAATGTAAAGCCGTATCACCTGCAACCTCTCGGGCCCCAATTTCACGGTGCCTTATAAATGTGTGTGATTTTAAGTACTATCAGTACTTCCATTGACCTCAGTGGGACCACTTACAGTGCTCTCCGTTAAACACACTGACACTTCTTCAGGAGGAGAGCCAAAGATGACTCATACAAGCGTATGCATCGCAGATTTTTACCTTTCCGCTGCTATTTGTTGTTACAACTTCTGGTTTAATAAAGGTTAAATATACCGAGCTCAGCTTAAGTGGTAAAATATCTGGTTTCTATTCTGCACATTTCATCTTGCTTAGGCTTAATGCTTTCTTGAACAATTGGGATGTTGGCACTGCTCACACTTTATCCTTTTTGGATCCGTTATCAGCTCCAGCAGCTGTTTTGCATAAGTGTGATGGTTGAAGAATATGGATTTCACAAATTATTGTATTTTTCCCAGCGCGCGGCAGTGAGAGATCATTGTCTGCTTAGCAATAATGGCTTTTCCAAAAGTGAAATGTGACAAACAATTTCTAATAAATCAGACCTTGAAGAGTTTAATAATAAAATTCAATGACCCATCACCAATGTTTTATACATTATGCAAGCTCAGAGCAAATACAGTGGAGAGCATATGCAATTACTGAAGATAATTATCTTATTCTTATGAGGGAAAATGTTGCTGAGCATTTCTTGTGTTAAATAATTGACTGAGGTTTTAGGAGGAGTGTCACAGACACTCGGAAATCTAACTATTTAAATTTAATAATTTAAAATGACAATAACAGGCAAGGTACAGGACGTACTGGAATTATTCTCTAATAAATCTAAAACATTATTAGTTGGGAGGTTATTGTTTTGGAAGTTATTCTGTGCTTTGATTCAATATGAAGATGAGGGTTTGTCTTCGCTGCAGAGCTATCATCAGGTGTGACTGCTTCAGATGCTGTGAAGTCAAGTCCCGATGCGTGCAAAAGCCATTAAGTGCAGTGGCATTTTTAACCGAAGGCAGCTGGGTTGTGGAGCGATGTGTGTTGAAGGTCTGTGACCACAGCACATCCCTTGCTACCGCAAACCGTGACAGACGCTCAAATGGCAGCTCCGGCAATCCAAATGTCAGTGGTCTGCAAACTGCTAACAAGCTGCAGTCTGCCTCTGAGGCATCTGCACAAGGTTACCACGTTGTCAGCAGCCTTCTGAGGGCTCTGAAACCCTCAGAAAATCCTAGGGGTCTAAAAAGGAGGGCTAAAACCATTCCTTCAAACAGAAGAATAGTTGATCGGCAGCAACCTTAGTAGTGGGTTTTTTTCCGGACCTGTGCAGGTGATGCGGCTGGGATCCCCTTCTCCAGGGGCAGCAGGACTCAGTAACCTTCCCTAACGTGTAACTGGTGGAAAGCAGGAGCAAAAGAGCCCTTGGTACTTTTTAACCATTTAGCTGTGGGAAAGCAGCTTCTGCAGCACAATGGTATAATTGAGTTCTTAGCGCTGGTCTCTTCTTAAATGAATGGACAAGAGGCATGATAGAAAACAGAGTGGGGCCAATAAAATAATAAGAGGGCAGATGAAGGGATTGCTGTTTACAGAAAAAACAAGCAGAGGCCCTGTTTTCCAGTTTCTCTTGCAGGATTCAGTGGGTGAGGTGGTTAGTCAAGCTTGAAGGAGAGTTGGACACAGCTGTCTTCTTTGCCTTCTTTGTTAAATTGGCAACAGCCACAACAGAAGTGGGTCAAATACACGTTTCTCATCAGATGTCAAGTCTGGAATCTGATTTGATCTTCAACAAATTAACTAAAAAAAATTCCTAGCCTGAGTATTGTGTTACCAGCAAATTTTCCTGTTCTTGAATATGCTTAATTTTTCTCTGCTGAAAAGACAATTAGTACAAATTACGTGCATTTATATTAATTTTTCATAAGGGATAAGATTTCTGTCTGTTTTAGGCAGTGTTAACTAGTGATTCTGGAAGGATGGGAAGTGTCAGCATTATTTATTAAGAAAATGTATTCCTTTGTATTGTGATATTTATGAAATTCAACTCTGCTAGCATTTGTTATTGGTAGAAGAAAAGATAAATTTGAAGTCACACAGTCAATGGGGTGAAGTCAGATATTCTTTAAGGTAATGTTTTGGCTTGTGGCTTCTGTACTTTGTTTTTTAGGGCTCTGGAGCAGTCTAGATGGAAACATAACTCCAGGGAATGCGTATTGGATTAGTCATTTTTGTTTAATCAGACTTCCAGGAAAATTGATTACAGATTTTCTCTTATCGGTGTCATCTCATTTTGTTACAAGCTGGCTTTTAAAAAAGGAAAATCTTCGTGTGCAAGGAACATACAATTAAAGGCTGTATCCTAATAAAATAATCTTTAACGTCCCACAAAACATTAAAAGATATTTAAAATATCTTTTGCACGCATTAATTTGAATAATTTAAATTCTGTCCCTGGGCAAAACAGTTTTTCAGATTGCTGTGAAATACAGCTAGAGAACATGATAAACAAGACACAACCACTGAAATGTAGCAGCATAAAGTAAAAGATTTTCAACAGGAACTTATTGTAAAACAAGATAAAAAGAGGCAGAGTTAGAAACTACAGCAAAGGCAGCAGGAGATGTGTCGAAAAAGGAAGTATGTCTGGACATCAGCGTCCTGATGCTCAGAAAGGGACTTCCTCTTGGTGGCTGTACATAACTGCCAAGAGAGTTCTCCCAACACAAGAAACTATAAGCATGTTGTGTAGTCTGTAGACATCTAACACGGGCTGTGCCTCTAAAATCAAGTAAGTAGATATATAAATGCTAAAAATCAGATGTATGTGCACTTTGGCTTTTCTCCTTTTCATTCTAAGTGAAAGACTCGCTGTAGAAAACAAGGGCTTAAAAGCACTTTGATATTGGTGGGGAGGATGGCAGAAATTATATCCTCTTTCTGGCTTTTCTTCCTCTGTTAAGAAAGCACTTTTTCTCTGTTAACAAATGCAGAATGTACTTTCTGACCCTGCAGATAGTTACCCCTTTCGAGTAGGATGAACAATTTGTTCTTTTTTTAAAACCTTTTTCCCCTTAATGATTATTGTTCCTGAGATTATTTATTTGGATGGGAAGATGAACATCCAGAGGACTGGAGGTTGTGCTAATGCCTTCTTACCCTCCTTTCATTACTGTGTTCTGAGCAAAGCTCTGATTTGGAACCTCTCAGCTGACAGTTTCTATTATGCTAATCGAAATCTGTTTACTGGAAATGAAATTTGAATATGCTGTAAGCTTGCTGTCATTAATAAACTTAATTCTTTTTTTTTTTTTTTCAGTTGGATTTCCAGTTTCCACTGCTAATACTGATGGTCTTGAAAGTGCATTTGGATCCAAGACATTTTCTATCACTGAACACATCAAGAGTCGCTTCTCCTGTCTCAGAGCAAGGCAGCTTAATATCATATGACCTCATTTCTCCAAATTAAATGAAAAAAGAATTTTCTCCAGCTTTCCATGAAGCTCAGCTATTGCCTGTTAATTTTGACTGTTAGTGCTGGTCTTTCAATTGGATTTACACTGGAAAATGTAGCTTTTAACGGGACAGTTGCTTTTGGCTCTTTCAATGCTTCACTTCGTACAGTGTCTCAAGCTTTAGTAAGTTCTCCAGCACACCATGATATCATAGCCAAAGAGGGGACCAGTATTTTAATTGAATGTAAACTGAACGTCAGCCAGTATGAATATATTCTTTGGTATAACTCCAGAGGACACCTGCTTGAACAAAATGATGAAGGTGAGCTTTCCTGCTGATACCTGTCCTTCAGTATTCCCCTTTTATACAGTATCTGAAAACCTCTGGGACTTAATATTATCATTTTCGCTTCCTATCCTTCCATTTTTATAGTTGGGAGATAAGGAGAGAGCAAGACAAAGCCCTTTGCCCTCTGACATGTGGCATGTGAGTTATACCTGGGTTTTTCTGCCCTAGCCCAGCCATCCCGCTGTGATGCCCCACAGAATCATCTTGTTCAGGAGTCATCACAGTGTTTAATACAGAAGAAACGAATCTGCATCCTACCAGATACGAACTGATGTTTTTATTCATTATTGCTCTGGTAGATATTCTGTTTTTCCAAACACATGAATTAAACACAATTCTTTACAACTTGTGACCTTTTCCAGCTGGCAATCAGTGCATTCATTTTGTTACAGGATTTTTTAAAGTATGGGATAAGTTACTACATTTCTTTTGTGGTTTATGCACCAGTAAGACTGTGGAAACTAACACAGTTTGTAATGGCCAGCGATGAAATACATGCTATTTAACCCTTTATTATAGAAGGAAGATGTATTTTCCTAGCCATTGGCTCTTATAGTTCTGTCCCTGTAGTTTTTAATTTTCAAAAACCAATGTCTTTCAGAGATGCATGTGGTTTTTCTCTATTAGTATTAATGAAGGTCATTGAGCTAATTGATAGGATCTTCTTGGAGGCCATCTTTCTGCCTTAAGTATTCAGTAACCTCCTTGTAGTTATAATGCCATCTGGAGATTAGTTCAAAGTAGAGTAATTAGAAGAATGAGTTATGAAAACAGTTTTCCCCCTAAGTTCGAAATGCTTAGGAAATACTGTTTAAAGCTAACTGCTTTTATTGATCTCTTTTTACATGGTTTTTGTATATCAGCACTGCATGCTCAGCAGAAAACTGTGTCTCAAAAAAATCCTGGGTTCTTCTGCCAGCAGAGCCATTTACAGACTCTGATCTTTTTCATGGGTCACTTGACTTTTGACTCCGAACATACGGAAAACAGTCTTTCAACGCAGTGTTACACAGTGGGTGAGAAGCACTAGTTAAGAAGTAGGTTCCCTGTGAAAGAGGTAGCAGTCCAAAAGCTCACAAGAAACTGTAGATGAGAGAAGGCAGAAGAACCAGAGTAGCAAGCGTGCAGAATAGTTTACCATTAATCAGTAGGATTGATGACTGGGTTACGGCTTTCTGATCACAAGCGCGAAAAGGAAGTTTCAATCCTTCGTATGCTGTTTGTATTATGCTAGAAATGGATTGCTGGCTTCCAAGCTCCGTCTCCTGTTGATGGAGCAAACGGCATGTGTCTAGTTTACCAAGTGATTCTTGTTTCCTTAGCTCAGTTTGTTTGTTTTGAATCTCCAGGTGGACGGTGGAGGATTGCTGATAATTCCCTTAACATCACAAAGGTCAGCTTTGCTGACCGAGGGCGATACACGTGTGCAGCTGTTAATCGCAATGACACCTTGTATTACACCGTCACCCTGAGGGTTATCTTCACCTCAGGAGACATGAGTATCTACTACATGATTGTGTGCCTCGTTGCCTTTGCTATCACCCTCATTTTAAACATAACCCGCCTGTGCATGATGAGCAGTCACCTCCGCAAAACAGAGAAGGCTATCAATGAGTTCTTCAGGACGGAAGGGGCCGAGAAGCTTCAGAAGGCTTTTGAGATAGCCAAGCGTATCCCTATCATTACTTCTGCCAAAACACTAGAGTTGGCCAAAGTCACTCAGTTTAAGACCATGGAGTTTGCTCGGTACATTGAAGAACTTGCCAGAAGCATTCCCCTTCCACCACTGATCCTTAACTGCAGGGCATTCATGGAGGAGATCTTTGAGGCCGTGCGAGTTGATGATCCCGATGAAGTTGGTGAGGAGGAAAAACAGACCCAAGCCTGCGGTACCCAAGCTGCCATCTACCCCATCAACCCAGAGATCAAGCGCAGCGATTCGCCAGCTGGGGATTCAGACGATGGGTCCATGAATGAGCAAGGTCAAGAGATAGCCGTTCAGGTGTCCATTCACCCGCAGTCCGAAGTGCAGAGCATTGACACTGTGTCTCATGACAGCTGCCAGTTTGCGCCTTCTGAGGAAGGCACCTGCTGAGTCCAGCGGTACGCTGTGTGAAGGAAGCACAGACGACGCTAGACGACGTGAGAGAGGGGTCTGCAAACGAGCTGCCTCAGTCCCATATGCACAAGAGTTTCCCAAATCGCCGGGTGCCAGAACTGCTGCTGAAATCTGTATTTTCTGCCAGTGTTGATCTGATGATTTCAAGTCTTAGAGGAAGCCACTTTGGAATGTTGTGCAGTGGCTTTTCTTTTTAAAGCAAGCTTGTAAACTTAAAATATGTACAAAACAGGAATTCTTTGTCCACAACTCCTTGGTAGCTTCTGATACTTCTGATCTGTATTAGATGTGGCCAAGCTGAGCAGTACAATTTGCAATAAGATCTTTCCCTTTGTGAACTCTTTCTTCCTTCACAAAGTGGAGCTGGGATTCCTTTGAGTCAGTGTTGTTGTCCTGATGAATTGAGTCGTGTGCTCTTTTTGAATTGCCTCTTAGTCCGTGCAGCCCATCAGAACCATGGTGAGCTTGAACAAATCTGTTGTGTCTTGTGCTTCTATGTTGCTATCAAAATGTACTGTACTTAGGAAAAGAACAGTCCCAGGATCTGCTGCTGGATTAAACAAATTGTTGTAGTTTCAAAGCAGCTTAGAGAACAACCAGGGGCTCTCAGTTTTCCACGCATCTGCAGAAAACTTGTGCATACTTCAGTGTGTGGAGAGCGAATTGTTGCTACAAAGCTTGTCGTTTAAACTTGGTGCTGATTGCCAAAGCGCCTTACCCTGGTTCTGTCTTACGGAATGGAGCAGTAACAGCGCTGCTGGCGCTGTCTTTCCTTTGACTTTGCTGATTTCACTCACTATAGAAAATCCAAAGTTTTATATTGTATTTGACATTGTTGTGAGAAAAGAGTGACAGTAATATGTAGTGGCATAATTTAAAAATGAATTCATCTACAGATCAGGTGTCTCAGGCACTTCTTTCTGAACAACAGTGTAGTAAAGGAGGTGGAAAGCAGGGACACTCATTTTGCTCTGGCTAGTGCTCCCAGAGAGCGGCTGTGGAGAGAGTGGTGAGCGGAGGGGCTGGCTGAGCTGTTCTCCAGCCACTGTTTGCGGGAGGGGAGTAACTCACCGAATGTGCCCCGTCTCATCCGCTGACGAGCGCTGGCAGACGGGAGAGGTGCAGGTGCTGACAGGCGTACACACATAAGTACTTCACCACGGATTTTCCGCGTGGCTTCCTCAGCTGCAGAGATCCAGCCTCGAGGAATCAAAGTGCAGGCAAGAATCTCGTTTCTTCTTTCATTCTTTGGTGCTGATTTTTTTTCTCCTTAACATTTATTTGTAAGTTGTATCACTTAAATAGCATTTTATATCCTGTTGAGATTTAGTAGATGTAAGGCTTGTAAGCACTCCACAAATTAATTTCTTACAACTACTGGAAGCATACTGCCATATAATTTTAACAACTTGGCAACAGGAGCACCATTTAATTTCCCACAACTCTTTTTTCTTTCCTTATTATTACAGAAGTGTCAGTTGAACAAGTGATTCTGGGCGACTGCTCAGGATTCTTAAGAGGATTTGACATTACATTTACATGAGTAGAAGTGGAAAACAAGCAGGCGCAGTGGTAATAACAGGGTGGGGCCGTCTGTTGTAATGCATGCTCATAACAAAGGGTCTGAGCAAATTATATTTATTGTATCATGCGAGAGAATGGGGAACTGAAGCATCTATTACCATTTTAAATTACCTTCTGGGGAAAGTTCTGCGGTCAGCCACCAGTAAATGCAGCCTAGTTGGCTTTGGCGTGTCGGGTAAGAGTGGTATTTGTCACGATGGATGAAAATTGCTAACCTTGGTTATAGTAGCGTTTCTACCAGCTTGGCACCATTTCCAAGACAGTAGCAAACTTTATCTGCTTCAGGGGAATAAAGCCTTCTGTAGACACTAACACTAGCTACTGCCCTGAACAGTAACTTTTTTTCTTCCATAGTTTGATGGCAGTTTATGTCCAGGTGAAAAGTTTGTAGAGTTTTTGTGTAACCTGTCTGGTTTCTTTAAGGTTTTTTGAGGTCATCAGTGTTAAAAGATACTCTTGTGGATAAATGCCTCGTTCTCTTAGAAGCCCTGCCAAGATGCTGCTCGCTTCACTTCTGTACTACAGCGAGGTCTGCAGGTTTGTTGCACATGCACGAGTGGAGGTTTGAGGGGTTGTACCATTTTGGATGTCCTAGTTGAAAGGTGAACGCAACTGATCTCCTTTGTGCCACAGGCCATCAGGATTGTACCTGCACCTGCCTTTTTCCCCATAAACAGCTCTCCTGGCTTCTGTGAAACTGCTGCATTGTGTGCAGCAGTAGCATCGTGGACATTTTGCCCCCAACTACATACGCAGTGTAGAGATGCAGCTACAAGATCAAAGCTCCATTTAATTGCTTCCTAAGAAGCTGTTTTACAATCATGATTGACAGATGTCTCATCAGAAGTGGCAGCTTACAGGCAGCAGAATGACACTAGAGGTGTGTCAGACGGGTGTCAGGAGAACAGTTTCTAGATAAATTCAATCTCTGCTTTGATTTTTATACTTTATTTACACAGCTCCGAGTTCTTACTAAGCACGGTTGCTTGGTGTCTTCGTGTGTCCTGTTGCTGGTGGAGAGGAAAGAACGGTCGTGCATAAAAGCCCTCAGAAATGTGTTTGCAGTGTCACTTGCTGGATAGTAAAGCTAAGAGTTTTCCTGAATTATTACAGTATTTTGTTCGCTAAATTAATTTCATTCCTGGGAAGGAGGCTGTTTTATAAGGATTTCAGTAAATCAGGAGTACTTATTAAATGTAAGAACTGATCCTACTCCCACTGAATTGAATTAGAGCAGATTTGAAGCTCTAGTGTATTTTACAAATGATATTACAAGATTTTTATGGATCTGAAAGCAAGGATGGTGGTGATGTTATACTGTAAATGTAATTTCCAGGGAATGAAACTTGACACTGGTTTCTAAATAATTTGTGAACTTTCTTGTTATCTTGAGTAGATGTGTGCACTTTTTTTTACTTTACATTTTTTTTGATGTGTCTAATAGAACATTAACATTGAAAGGTGATGTAAATGTCAGTGTTTCTCTCTTAACTTTTTGTAGGACAAGGAGAGTCTGCATTGGTTTCCTTGCTTTAAACTAAATTCTTTGACAATCACAAGGCTATTTTTCCTCTTCTTTGTGACTTATTTTTATTTTAAATAATGTTAAATTTACTTGTTATCCGAGAGTACTTAAAACTAACTTTGTAGTAGTTATTTGTATTACCTGGATTGTAATGTAACTGTTTAATGTAACCACGTAGGATTTCATACTTTCATAAAATGAATTGGTAGATTTGCAAAATAAATTAAAAACAAAAGCCTCGTTTGTTAAGGATTTTCTTCTGTATCAGTAAGGGGTGACGAGGGACTGTCTGTCCGAGGTGAAAGAGCAGCTGTGTGCAGCTAAGCAGGATGTTGTTAGCCAGCCTGACAAAGGTTGCTGGGATATTCAGTTATCTGATAGACCGTTCCTGCTGTGTCCTTTTTTTTGTGTCTCAAAGTCCCCAGCAGCATCTGTCGTAATTATGATCAGCTGCACAAACAAATGGTAACAGACCCAAAACGGTTTCAGGAAGGCCCATGGGCTCTCCTTCATTTCGCTTCTTTAGTTGAAAAGAGTGAGCATGGAGTGCAGTGACCTTCAGTCACAAACCTGTATTTTCCCTTCTTACCTTTTCCTCAGAATTGTACTATTCTATACTGTAATCACATCTGTTGTGGTTTTTTTTTTTTCCCCTAAATGCTCCTCAAAACTGAGTATATTTGGGCACAACTCGTAAAAAGCAACACAGCACAAACGTGGAGTATCTAACGCCTTCAAGTGACAAAGTCACTCACCGTTTTCCCAGTGAGCTGCTGCGCTGGCACAGAGAAATTTCCACCGCTGCGCCCAGGGAAGGACGTGGGCTGCGCTCACGCTGCATCCCCAGAGCTGGAGCAGGCGAAGGCCTCGCTTTGCCCTTGCTCTTTGCTAGCCAGCGGTTTATGGAATTACACAGGAAGGGAATAACATCCTCCGGAGTGCTGTGCCAAGCACACAGAGTGGGGAGGAGGGGGCCGTCCCACCACGTTTTGGTGACCAGGCTTGGGTTCCTGATCCCTCTGCAATCAGGTCAGAGTACTAAACTCTGCCAGGGGTCAACCCCGAGCCCCTAAGCGAGGCGCTCGCCTGTCACCACTGGTTACACTGGGAAGCCGGATTTCCCATGTGAGCACCTGGGTATTGCGCTGGGTGCCAGCCTGGAGCACAAATTACCAGTGGTTATGTTTAAACTGTGATCCTCTCTCTCCGAAACACCAAAAATCCAGCTGCTGAGAGCCCCTCTGTGATATAGTCAGTGGGGTTGTGCAAGTGTGAACGAGAGCAGGCATCACCCGCGGTGTTTTTAAAGAGCAGTCTCTGGTTGCCGGTCTCTGCACGATGCAGATAATAGAATTAAAGGTGAATCTTGGGGTTTTTCCCATGGGAATCAGCTGCTTAAGGGAAGAATTATTTCACTCATGCTCCTCAGGCTAGGTCAGTGTTCAGTCAGCATCTGCTTTCTATCTCCATGTTACGAGAGATCCATGAATGATAATGGTTCGGTTTCTTAAAGCTCCTGTAACCTGACTCTTCATGATCCCATCCGCAGTGGCCAAACTCATCTGCATGAGCTCAAAGCGCTTTTCTGTTTGGATGACAACAGATCATTGGAAAGAGACCTGCATTCAGGATGATTGTACTTTAATTTTACGTGTGCTCCTTAAAAAATACAATTTTTCTCAATGTTTCACCACTCTCGGTGTGTGAGCCGAGTCTCCTGCGGAGTGAAAACACCACCGCGGGGTTCAGCTCGGGCAAGGTACAGCTTTACCCGCTGCCGTTCAGCCAGGTCGTTTCACACCAGCTGGGTCCCTCTCCTCTTCATTTTTTTAATTGTATAGCAGCTCATTCAGATGTCTCCAAATACTGCCAGCTTTTTTGCGTGTGGAAGGGAGAATTACACCATCACTCCAAAAAAAAAAAAAAAAAATTGTTTGCTAGATGTTCAATTATCGAAAAAGCCCCAAAAGCTGGAAAGTTGCGCTTTATCCCTGGTAAGGCAGTGCCTGTTCTGTGGTCACGCCTGGCTGCCAGTGATCATCATAATACTGAGCAATTAGGCCTTTCATTTTCATTAGGCTAATTAATTGTTTGCACAGTGCCCTGAATATGGAATCGTTTTCCTTTGGAAAGAATAAAAGGATTAGAATGGCTTCATCCCAAGATGCTCAGAACGTATTCTATTTATTTTATGGGAGGAAAAATTCTCCAGCGCCCCAAATGCAAACCGTATCCTTGAGAGTGAATGCCTGCGCCGGGCCGTTTGCACCAGCAGAGATGCACGCAGGCGCCGCATATGTCCATCCATCTGCCTCCACGCTCCGTACGCTATCTGGGGTTCCTGCCGCATGTCAATGAGCCCGCAAAGAGGCTGGAGCCGCGTCTGGGCTGCCGGGCCTGCGTGTCAGCCGTTGCCAGACGCTGGGAGAGGGATGGACACGTGCCCTCGGGGATCAGCCGGCCGCGGCGGCACAGCTGTGTGCTGCAGGCAGCGCCGCCGTAACCGCGAGCGCTGTGTTGTGTTAGCGCTCGGAGGGCAGGGCGCTGGGGTGTGTAAATGTACTGGGGACTGACTCAAGAGGCTTATACTTCAAGTAAATCAGAGGCAAATGGAGCCCGGGCTAGGGTTTCATGAAGGAGACGGTATTGCAGAGGCTGTGGCTAGCTCTGTTTGGTTTGTCCTGTTCAGCGCCTCTTGGTGCTACCGTATAATTAAATATGTATTTCGTATTAAATTGTTCCAAGTGTAACAGAAGCTTGCAGAGAGCCATGTCAGTGGAAAGTGGGGGGACGTATTGAGCCTGAAGTTTGAGGGAGAGGCCACCAACTTCCAGCAAAGCATGGAGCTAGCTAGCTGGCGCTCCCCCCGCCTTTCCTTCGCTCTGCCTCTGGTCTGAGGCCTGTCACGGGCTGGCTGCAAGAGCCGAAAGTGAAAACTGTCCTGTGCTTTCTCTTCCTCTAAAGACAGGGCGCTGAGACCAGCCCTGGGCGAGAAGGGAGCGTGAGAGGCCACCCAGCACACGCTCTCAGCCACAGGTGTCCGTCCTGTCTTAGAAACAGCCACCGGCAGAGATGTGGCATCTCGCAGGCGATCTGTTCCCCTGCTGAACTGTCCCCACTGCTGGAAAGATTTCTACAGTATCTGCCCCCAAGCATCTCTAAACTCATCACCCATCTCGTCCTGTCCGTGCCTACTGCTGCGACATCTGCAGCCCAAACCAGGGCCACCCCATACGCACAGGGAGGGAATCCAGCAGGGTCATGCTTGGCTGTATCTGCCTGCTGGGTCTGAGGAGGTCATTCTCTGCTCAAGCTGAGCCTGCAGGTTTGATTGAAAGTCAAACTCCTTTTGTTTATGTAATGCCTGGATGTCCGAGTGTTGCTCCTCAGGCTTTGGACCTTCCTGCTGTCTGTGCTGGGTCACGCAAACTTCCCTGACATTAGCACTGGCAGCCGACAGTCCCTGCCCCTATTCAATGAGTAAATCCAGTATTTTGGGTGCAGAGTTCTTGCGATAGCTTTGTGCATGTATGTGCCAGGGGATGGAAAGTGGCCACTGCAAAGAACACAAACGTCCCACGGTTATTTCAAGAGCTTTTCAGTGTTTCACTTACTTTCCCTCCTTCCTGCCATCTCTTCACTTTCCTTCATGGTACATGCTCTGAGTATTTTGCCTGGTCAATGGGAGAATCCCAAGTTTTCTTTCTCCCTTTTTTTTTTTTTGGTGGGTTTTTTTGGTTTTTTGTTTTGTTTTGGTTTTTTTTGCTTGTGAGTTTTTCTCAAGCTTAACTCTCCTAAATAATGACTAAGGAAGAAGACAATGGACCAGAACAGACATGAAGGGGTTTGGACAACTGCCCTAAACTAGAGGACAGGTTTGCTTTGGAAGCCCTACATGCATCACACGCTGTTACAGAGAGTTGGCTTTAACAGCAAATCTCTTGCAGCAGGGTGTCACTTCACTTCCGTACATTACTTGCAATGCTTTATTAATTTGATGACCTTGTGGGCTCTCAGAAAAAGCCATTTATCAGTGTTTTGTGGAAAGAGAACTTCTCTGAGCTAAAGGGACTGTTTGTTGCTCAGATTTATTGCTTGGCTGACTTAATTCACCACTCAAACATGATGATTTTTAGCTGCTGGGCAGTGGCCTTTTTCAATGTTGAAACTAATTAACTGCTAGAACTCTTCTTAGTATGGCTGTTTTCTTATTGGTTTGGGTTTTTTTTTAAATCCACGGAAATAAAGCAAACACAATCCTTGGAACGCAGGTTGCATGGATATGGTCTCAGCGCAGACACAGCACCGTGTTAACACGCCTGACTTTGTGTTACAAAGGAAGTGAGGCTGCTGGCCGTCCCTGCTGTCGGCGTGACGCTGCACAAAGGTGAGATGAGAAAAGAGACAACATCTGAAGGCAGAGGAAAGGAGGGACACCAGAATCATGACAAAGTGAGAGCTCAGAAAACAGCAAGAGAGGTCTCTGAGACACAGCTAGGGATCCACAGGCATCAAAGATCTGAGCTATGGACCTTGCTGGCAGGTCAAGGTCAATGGCTGCGCAGCTGGGGGGTCCTCACACCTCCCTCCCCCTCCTTCATCCCCACCGCTGCTGTTGCAGCCTGTTCCTCTGAAAGAACCGCGTACTTCCTAGCTCCGACAGATCATAAGGACTGCGGCGCCGGCTTTCAGGACCTTGTCAAAGCCTCGCGTGGGAGGAGAAGGACGGGAAAGGGGAGCCGCCGGCTGTCAGGACGCATCCGGCTGCGGGAAGTTAAGCTGCTGGTTGTTATCAGGGAATTCTGGTCGTCAAAATATTTTCTGGGAAAAGTTTATAAGCCTTGCGATATTGCATGGTGATTTCTAAAGAAGGCATAAACAGGTCTAGAAGTCCAAGCACAGAAAAATTCAGTGTCTGTTGTACCCTTCCCTCCAGTGTTTTCGTGCAGCACTGCTGCCCTGCTCCGCAGGTACGAATGAAATATAAATCACAGCTGTTAACTGAGAGCAGGGAATCCCTTGCTGGCTCCAGTAAGCTCCCCATCTGTCTTTGTTCCTGACAGTTTGATTACCTTTATCATCATCTTTAAATGTAGAGCTGCAAATACCATTAGTGGTCATAAAGATTTTTCCTGACATGCCTCAACCAGAGTGTCCTCCTCAGCTGGCAGCAAGGAGCACAGGCCAGGCATCCTTCCCCTGAGAGTTTGGGCTGGGAGTCTCGGCCCTGGCTGTCAATTCACCTCCGTCTTCTTCCCTGCATTTCATTTCAGATGTCTTCAGGTTTTCCTGCCTTCTTCTGAAGCTTCACGGTCTAGTTGCTCATCCCTAGAGCACAGGAGTATAGAGGAGCATCCCTGGGTGTGTGATCAAAGACATCTTATGCCACTTGACTTGCTCTGAATAAAGGGGAAAGTGCAGAGGACCAGCTGCATCTGGGAGAGGAGAGACGAGACTTCTGCTTCCTGTGGGTGCCAGTGGAGTTCACCTGGCCTTGGCCAACCAGAGAGGGCTCCAAAAGGATCGTGTGGTTTTTTGTCTACTAGCTCTCTAGAAAAAGTAAGAGGGCAGTTGGTGAAGGTTTGTCATGGAGGGGGGGTTGAATAAAAGAAAGCAGAATTTGGTGGTTGGGAGAGTCCAAAATAGCATCTTGGGATATGTTGTACCGATCAGCTGCCCCATCTCCCAGCTCTCAGCCAGAGCAAGTTCCAGCATCCCCTGGCCTGGAGAGGTGACCTAGAGGCAGGGCAGGGCACAGTCAGGGTGTGAGGGGGACAGTGCTGAGGGCTGAGCATGACCCCGAGGATGCACCATACATGGGACAGACCAGTTCTTTTCAGTCCCTGACATTTCCCCACGCACAGTGAAGCCAGCCCTTGAGAGAAGCACACGTCGGGTCCACATGTCTTACTCTTTGCCAGCCACCCCTGCTGACCTCTTTGCCTGAGAGCACCCGTGCTTTGCTTCCCATCAAACTGTCCTTGGCGAGATGCAGTAAAGTGCTGGGCATATCTCTGCTGCTGCTCTCAGCTCAGCAGCCCAAGGCTTTCAGCTTGTTTAGCTGAAAGGAGCCTGGGTCAAGGGTTCTAACGTGCCGAGCTGAATCCAAACAGCAAGAACGCACAGGGGAGCTCAGAGCCAGGATCTAGGCTGACAGTGGCACGGGCAGGATGGGCAGTGTCACTCTGGGAACCAGGGCAACGGGGACAGAGGGTGTGGTGG